>VZRN01004254.1:2789344-2850350 GCA_013397935.1 Dasyornis broadbenti | reverse complement strand
CGAACTTTGACAAAATCACTGAGCATATATACGTTTCTTTCCATTATTGCTTCATCACAACAAATTTAGTCTCTAAACATATCTACTTAATTTATGATTTCATTGTGACTTTGTTTTCGTTAACTGAACATTCTTTACCATCATAAATTTACTACACTCTATTAGATAAGTCACACACTCCACTAAGCAGATGACCTAAGTCTCTGTGAATAAACAAACTGTTCTATAGCTACACATTCCTTAGATAAGTCTTTCTACCTCCTCAGTATGCTCTATTGATCCTTTTGATCGCTACTGGCAACTTTGCTTCACAACACTGCCTGTACTCAGGCCTACTGATTTCTCCAAGCCTTAACATAACTACTGCTAAAGTCTTTATACATGGTCTTGCAACAATCTCATGTAAAGTGCCCAGCACGTGGCTGATAATGGCTTTAGGCTGGTAGCAGGCAGGATCAGTGTGCGGAAAAATCATGTCTCTAGTCTGTGTATTGAGCCACTCTTGAAACCACACCTCAAAACCACAGCTGTCATTCAGCATCCTTCCTGCAAGATATTCTTGGTCTTCTGAATTCACTTACAGCAGTCGTTTCAACCTTTGGATCTTCTTCAGGCAATTTAATTCATAAACCAGAAAAAAACCCCATACTGTAGATGCTTTTATAATTTCTGAGAGTCTTTTCCTTTTTTTCCAGTTCATCAAATTTACTTTCTACTGTTAGTCAAATTTATTTTCTGCTGTATATTACATCCATACAATGCAGAGCAGTACAATTTTAAGACCGGAAGGCAGCGAAAAGTCAAATTTTTCCCTTGTGTGCAGTATTTTTACTTTTGCAGTTCAGAACCCCAAAGGGAAAGGTATGCTATTTGTCTTTATCTCGTGTTTAATGCTAAATGTAGTCTGCAATGCAGAGATGGGTGCTGCTGTTTGGGGTACCCCTTCCAATTTATGTTGTAGCTACTCAAAAATTATGTAAAAATGATGATGTACCAACTGCTGGGAAATGATATAAAACCCCCATATTCATCCCAGAATATGAAGAAATTCTCCAAGTATTCCTCTCATTCATTTAAAAGGGCTTCCTTATTTATCTTTGTTCCAACAAGACCAGAAATGAAGTTGCTCTGTGTGTCCTGTTTCAGAGGCTGAGCAATGCTGGAGGGACTAATTTTTCTGCCTGCTGTAGCTCTCTTGCTTATTCTTTTAGCCAGATGTCAAACAGAAGACCAAGAAAAACTTTAGATGCTCTCAAGAATTATGGTAATAAGGGAAGATGATAGAACATAACTGGATTGTACTCTTGCAGCTGAATTGCTATTGATTTTAGAGAATGTGAAATCTCATTGCAAGACAGGCATCACTCCAGCCCTTGGCGATGCTCTGCCACCTGCCTGCACAGGGCTGGGTAGTACCTCACAAACAGCTTTACTCTTTCCAAGGAGACAGCTTGTGGCAGGGAATTCTGCCTTGTACAAACCTGGTTGATGTCGTTTGTGTCTCTGAATAGTCCTTCTCCTATTGCAACCATTAGCAGACTTTACGTTGACTTCAGCTGTTCTGCATTAGGCCCACACGGTGAGGACTTTGTATTCAAGATAGTGTTGTAGAACTTATTTTCATGGTTATGAGGGTTCTGTGGTAAATAAATCAGATACAGTCCCAACTTAATAAAGTAGGAACTCATATGAGCCCAGAGCATATTTCAGAAGAAGTTGAAATAAAATTCAGTTATTTTCTATTTCTGATATTATTTTTTTTCTTTTCTACATTTCACTTGCAGTCTTTTTTCCTAAGGAAATTACATTTTTCCTACTTAACTTCATTTTGCACATAAGGAAAGAACATAAAAGAAAATATTTTTGCCAATGCTTTGCCTGTTTTCCCTATAGACAAATAGTTTTACAAAAAAAAAAGAAAAAAGAGGAATTCATTCTTTATCAAGAAGATAGAGCATACAGTTATTAATTATTGTACAAATTTTACAGCTTATCTGTAGTGTTCAGCTGTAGCAAATAGTGGCCAAGTTGCATTTTGTATGGCTTTATTCCTATAAAAGATGTAGGACAAAGGGAAATTATGGCATTTCTGGTTTAATTTCTATATGACTATGTACAAGAAATGTATATTGTTCTAAACAGGTTCTTGGTATCAATCCATCTTACCAGAAGACCCTTGTGTTAAAAGATATTGTTTTGCTGGATAGCCTATGGATGTCTCATAAGCATATTCATGTCCTTTAGTCTTGAGAAAATATTTGTTTCCAGACTGTATTAGCACAAATTGTTTTTCTGTGTAGTGTATATATCAGCATAACTAAGGAAATATGTCACAAATAATTCTACAGGATGTAGCTTTCATTTTCTTTTGTAGTGATATCAAACAGCAGTACAATTATGAGGAGCACTGTGTAGGGATATCTTTAACTTGCAAAGACAAGGTGTCACATCTAATACAGAACAAATCTAATAGGGTAATACAGTATGACAGCAGAGAGTTCAGACTCTGCATGCTAAGTTTCACACTGGAATATGTGTTGGAACAAAGCAGGAGGCAGAGTTCAGGAAACAGAAATCTTGTGAGATTTTTAAAGCTGTAAGTATAAAATTTATATTCTCCTGTCCTTTTGCTTTGTATGTTAGTAAAGTTCTGGTGGCCTACAAGCTGAATTGTTTTCCAGATATCTATTGCTTTGTTATTAAACACCATGACATTAAAAAGTACCTGGCTTTCATCCTCTACTTGTGTAGCCAGGTACTAGGTTGTGTTAACTGTATAGGTTATCTTCACCATATCTTCACTTGTGATGCAAATGTTTATTGCATTTTTGTGATGCAAAATGCAATAAACACTGCATTCCAGGTTTCTTTTTCTGTTGCAATTTAAAGGAATATCACAATAAAAATCTAGAAAGTTTGGGTGATCTGACTTCAAAGTCTGTCTTGGACCACTCTCAGTGAGGCTTTGCACGTGATCAGTCTGAGCTGCTGTATCTGGCAGGCACTAGGAGCTCCCTCGTAGGTTCAAAAGGTTTCTGCTCCTGGGATAACCTCAGTGATACACAGCTGAAAGAATCATTTATATTGCTAACAGATATGAATGAGGGAGCTTACGATGCAGGCAATTAGGACAATTGGAAAATAGGAAGCAACTGGATGCTTGAAGAGTTTGCATTGATTAACTGCAGTGACAGTTGATGTACCTCTGTTCAAGGGCCAATTTTATGCATTTCAGCATGATAGATAAACTTGAGATAAGCTATTTTCACACAGTACATACCACTCACTAAGGATGAGGAAGTTTCTGATTTTTTCAGACAGTCAGGTCTCAGAGATACCTTGTGAGTCAACACAATTCTTCCTTGTGGATGATTTTTTATCATGATTCTAGTTAAAGCATTCAGTACTAGCAAGGCAGGGAAGGTATCCCAAACAAGGCTCATAACAACATTTTGGGAAAGCTAGTGAGTGAAAGGCTGTTTGCATGGTTGCTTGTCAATAGCAAGCATTGGCACAAAGGGAGCCAGGAGGGAATGTTAGCACATTTAAAGGCCTGTGTGCAGAGTCCAACTTCCCTGTAAGTAAATTATTCTTTTTTATTAGAGAAGAAACATGATCACCACCTAGAACTTTATTAGTCAGGAGCAAACCACAAAAGTTAGTTTAAAGGAGAAGTAAAATTCCTCAATCCACTTTCCTGTCTGCATATCAGGAAAGGACTGCTCTTCTTTTTCTGCCCTTGCAGAGGCGGAAACCCCATTTTTTCCAAAAGACATAAATACTCCTGGAAAAGTTTGTTGCAACAGCTTCTCCCTGCCAAGTGAAGTAATAGGTGTAACTGGGGGAGTATACAGGACCTGGCTGTATGGCTGGGGTGCAGTCCAGTGTTGTGGGAGGACTCTTCCTTGGGTCATGCTGTCTCCAGGCATTACCTCCTGGAGTCCCTAGAAGTAAAGCCTAGTACTAGCATGGTGGACGCAGATATTTTAGTTGTTATAGCTCTGTGTCCATCAGAAGCAGTTCCATGAATAAGTTCCAGCGTGGACTACATGGCAATGCTTTGAGGTCTGCAAACTGACTCATGGGCTGTGCTTCTGGAACCCCTGCTCTGAAAAGGTAGTTTCTGCCAGAAGATGTTTCTTTCCAGAAAACTCATATGTAAGTAATTTCAGTATCCGAGGCCACTTACAAACAACAGGCTGTTTCTGGAAGTCCTTTTTGGAATATGCTTTCTCACTCTGTTATCCTGGCCTCTTTCCCTCCTCTTTGATTTGCCACTTGAGAATCCACATAAAATGAAGAATGCAGGACATTCAAAGGAAAGTTCCTGGAGCTGATATGTTGCAGCCGTTCTGTCTCTGTTGTCTTTAAATTGGTTTCAGTTTGTTTTAGTGGTGTTAAGGAGAGCTAGAAACCTTAGAAAAAGTTGCTGCTGACATCTGTGACAGAGTGTACCACCCCCTTGCAACACAGGGGGGAATATGAGCTCTTGAGAGCTGAAAGAACTGTGGGTTTTACTGCCTTGTATTAAACAGATATAGTATGGGCATTAAAGTAGCTCGAAGTCTTCAACCTAATGACTGCTCTTAGGACAATTTAGTATGAATTTTAACTTAGTGAAGGCTCCTGGCACTTCAAGACATCAATATCCTGTCTGACTTCATTGCTGAAAGACATCCTAACTAGTAAATTTGTATCACTGGTGTGTGTGGCTCAGAATGGCTCTTTCCTGAAATAACCTTTCACATATTAGGAAACATTAAGGATTCCTCTTTGAAAGGGATGCTTTCTCCTAAGTTTTACATACTGTACTTTTCAGAATTTTGAGAATTTCCCCCCCTTCATATCCACTAATTGGACACTGCAGCTGGATACGGCACGGAGAAATGAAAAGAAAAAATATCTATTTTAGCAGTTGTTTGTCATGAGCTCTGATGAAATGGCTGTGGGTTTGAACTCAGTTGAAAATGAAATGTTGGTGCACTTTTTATTCGTTTGTATGTTGCGGTATGTAAGATGAAATGCATCCCCAATCTCTTCTTTCCCCTGCCATCAAATTTCTAGAGAGACAAGCAGACATACCATCTACATCTGAGAATAGGTTGTTGTGGGGGATTTTTGTGCCTTGTCTTTGTACAGGAAGAAGATAAAAGCAAATATTGTGGGAGCAGGGCAGTCAAATATCCTTAGATACTTTTGGAAGAATCTATCTACGGGACTTCACCTTTGAGACGATGCCCAACTGGTGGCAGGTTGTATAGGAAAGAACTCACTAGCTGGGATCAGTCAAATTCAAAGGCCAGACCAGAAGCAAAAACCAAGAGGGGTGTGTGGTTGAGGATCCATGCAGAATGTTAGTATTTCTTCTTTATTTTTCTTGCACTTATTTTTTAACCAAGTAGAGTTACCATCTTTGATTAATTGAACATAACAACGTTATTTAGCACTGGAAATTTCATATCTCTATTGCATCAGACTTGACATTCATTTCAGAGACATCTCTCTGTCAGGGAATGGCTTCTTAGGGTCAGCCTCAGAATTAAATTACAGATCCTGTCTGTGCTACAACTGCTCTGTGTGGGGAGGTCAATGTAAATAGTGAAATCTGTAGCCTGCAATAATCCAACCTGACACAGACAACCTAACCCACGTTATAATTAGCATGCCGGGACTTAATTCCTTGCTCAAGCACACTGCTTTTTTCACTTGGGAATGTAAAAGTGCTTATAAATTTAATTAAATTTCCTATTTGAAAAAAGATGATCTAGGCTTGGACTCTCTTGGGCATTTAACATCTCAAATATAGAAGGGTCTGTTCTTATACACAGGAAGATATTGATAATAGCAAATAGTTTGATAACACTATAAAAAAAAATCAATTTGTGAAATGATTTTACAAGACTATTTTTGTTTATCTTGGTCAGGCTTAATTTTCTACCTTGAGAAATCAGCATTCTTTCAGCACTCTTCACAGAAAGGCTGTTGCTGACCCTGCTGGTTTTTATTGAACCGGCTCCCCAAAACAGAGTTTGCAAAGTTACATTTGGCTTTTACTCAGCAGAAATTTCAAAGTTTCAGCCTGTCTCTAATTCCCAAACAATTACAAAAAAAGCCAACCAAGGGACAACAGAAAGGAACATCTCCCTTCACCCCATCCCAGCATCAAAAATGGTCTTGGATGCAAATACTAAGAGGGTATACAGTGATAGTCTTTTACAGTTCAACTTTCTTCTTCCCTTTGCATTTTTCGCCTTTCCTTTTAAGGTGTTTCCTTTTTCTTTTTTCCCCTCAGCTTATTGGCATCTGACTTAAAAGGACACCTCAGAAAGGTCACCTGATTACTGCTTGAACACAGACCAAGCCAAAGCAGAAGATTTACAATTAGGAATAGATATAAAGATATATAAAAAGATGTAAAACTGTTTCTGGAATGGTTGTAATTTATATTTGAAAGGGTCATAATGACACTGCTTCTCTGCTCTTATATAAGGCACTTCATCTGAAGATCTCAAAAGGTATTAAGGCAGTGAATTTAGTAGTACTATAGTCTCCTCCTTCACCTTTAACAGGTTGCAATAGGAATAGGAGAAAAAATTAGGGGTGGGCATAACAGAATTTGCAACGTCCTTGTCATCTTAGGCATATTCTCTCCAATAAATGATTTGTTGCCACCTGACCTTGCCAGACTAGCTGTAGCACATAGAAAATCATAGGTGTTCTGGTAGGAAACATTATGCAGGAGAAGGTCTAAAAGCTTCTGTAACAACCAGAGCCAGAGATACACAACGAAGCTGAGGGGCCCTCACACCAGAGCTCAGAGAACTAAAACATAAAACCTGCATGGGATCGTAATATTGGTTACTTGTCTAGACCCCCCTGTATGTTCAAGGATTGGAACAGCCACTTTTATCACACAGTTTCCAACCTATTTTAGATGTTTCTTTTAGCACCATTAACTGGCAAGGTTAGGTGGATGTATAAAGCGAGGTGAAATTACCTCCCCACAAAAAGTAAGCGCTTTGTGTTGTTAAGGCTGGGCCAAAAAGGGAACTTTTGATTCAGATCTTTTGATTCCTGGATGAAAACACTGATAAAAAGAGAGTACTGAAGTCATTATGAATTTAATGGAAGTTTCCTGAACTGCTGTGCTTAGTGTTGGACTGCAGGTGGTCTTTATGCAGTGGGCATGCTGTGAATTGTCTTAAACAATGAGACCCTACAGGAACAAAAGTGGAGAAGTAATGTCTTTATGTCTAATGCTTGGACCACAGCAGATAAATATTCAGGTCCCTGAAGTCATGATGCAGAATGTATAAGCACATTTTAACTCTCTGGGACTGTGCAGTTAGGTGGCTGCTGGAATGTGGGTGCTTTCTGGACACAGG
Source organism: Dasyornis broadbenti (assembly GCA_013397935.1). Taxonomy (NCBI): domain Eukaryota; kingdom Metazoa; phylum Chordata; class Aves; order Passeriformes; family Dasyornithidae; genus Dasyornis; species Dasyornis broadbenti. Next base: position 2,842,965 of record VZRN01004254.1, on the reverse strand, counting down.
ATCACCAAATGTGCTGCTATGTGTGACACTCGAGGGGTGTGGGTTTTTCGCTTGCTGCCTATGACACCAAAAGATTTTCCTGGAAAAGGGAATGACAGCCTTAGCATACAGAAGATGGAAAGGGCTGTGTTGAAGATATTATGTAGCTGTTTCTTGCAGTCAGAGCAAGAATGAAATTGATCTGGTTGTCTCAATACTTGGTGTGGACCAAACAGGGAGAAAAAAATAGAGGGGAAATGGCCCAGTCTGGCTTTCTTCAGTTAGTGAGACCTAAAGAGCATCTAGCATTGCACCTGTTGGGATCTGTCGGCAGCTTTGAGGCAGCTGAAGAATTACCTTATACAGAACAGATATTCCTTAGAAATGCCTCCTACTTGTTTGTAGACTGGAGTTTTATGATCTTTATGGGCGGTAAAGAGTCTGCAGACCAAAAACCTAACTCAAGTTTACGCTGTGGTGTTCAAACAGGTTAAAGGTGTGATGCTTGCAACCTACTATGTTAAAAGCTGCTGTCCTTTCAATAACTTCCTGCATTGTATTATGTGGACTTTTTTTGTTGTTGAGACTTCAGCCTGCACAGATTTCTAAAAAAGCTCCTAAAACATGAAATCTTGCATGCATTTGCAGAAGCAGCGGGTGCTGAGGAAGTGGCAGTTATAGTGCTGCCACCAATTTCAGTGGCACAGCAGGAATGGTCTTTAAGAGAGAAACTACACTTACAAGCACTCCATGTTCCTGGGCAACATTCCTTATTATAAAACAAAACTTCTTTCTTAGAAGGCTTAAGGTGAAGAAATAACTCCTTGCCAAGATAACATCTGTTGCTCTTGGTTACTGGCCTCACTAGACCTTTCAGGAAAAACATGGTTTAGGAACTGGTGTAGTTGAGCATTTTCAAGAGAATATTTTTATAGGGAATGACGAAGCTGTGCCATATTCAATGATGATCTTGGCAGCTTAAAACCTTTTGCTCAAGTGAGGGATTCAGCAGCCCTCTAGGTTTCCCCTCCCTTTTGTGTATTTGTCCTATGTCCTTTGACATATTTTGTCGTCTTAAGGTCTGCAGAGAGAACTAACTTAACGTCTGTGTACCATCTACTGGGTAAGTAAATATCTATTTTGCAGCATGACAAGACACTACTTCCACCAATAAAGATCTGTAGAGATTTGCCTAAAATCAAGGCACTATTTAGAAGGTTAAAATACTTCTGTTTATTTTGTGTGCTCCATTTTCACTTTTCACACACTTCTCCAAGGCTTAGACGTTTTTACTCTGAAAGAAATGTTTAAAATATCCTGGCAGAGACTTTTTTTTTGTGTGAGCTATCTCCAATTAGGAGGCAGACAGAAGTGGTTACTTGTGGAATTCAGGCAACATTTACAGCCTGATTTAACACATAAGTGGCTTACTGCTTCTGTTTTTCTGTATTTGTATTGCATCTAGAGATCATAGCTCTGTCAGTTTGGTATTATACAAACACAGCCCTTTTACCACTGAGAAGATGCCTAGGCCCACAAATTAGAGAGAGCTGGAAATGTTACCTTTTTTCCCCATTCAGAGTTTTTGTATCCCTCACTGCCTTATTATTTTGTGACTGGGAGGAGGCTGTCTTGGTCTGTGCTTGCTGTCCCTGGTCTCATGTTCTTTTTCATTTTCTTCTGTGAAGTGCAAGTGGAAGATTTTTGTCACCAATAACATAATCTTACTTATACTTTGTGGTTTTTTTCATAGTTTCAATAACTTAATGTGTTGAAAAGAAAGCAATGAGGAGGGGTAAATGCCAGCACTGAAGCGGATGGCCTGGAGGTTGGTGAAAGCTGGTGGTTGGGGTAGAGCTTTGGGGAAGATCACATGGCTCTGACCTGAGTATCCCAGTAGTGATCAGTCCATTGAATACCACCTCAGTCATAAAAGAGAGCAAGTGAATTTATTTTAGAAAGTATATTAACTGCATGATATTTTTCTGGGTCATTCTGAATGACATACTTTGAGAAACGCTTCTTTGATTTCATTTATCAGAAACATTTGCTACAGCCCTCCGGTATCTTCCAGTGACTTACTGTTAGTGATTTCATCTTATGCTGTATGACTTTTTAGTAATATACTGGGAATTTTTTCTTTTATGGTTTTTTTTGTTTGGTTTTTTTTTTTTTTTTGTTCTTCTGTTCAGACTGAAGAACTCAGAGTCTGGGCTTCCCTAGAGCTTCAGCTATATTATTCTCTTATTTTGCTCTTCCATCTCAGCTGAAAATTGCATTTTCTGTTTTTTTGTAACAGTAGGATGAGCTGTTCTTGTCCCACTAGAAGTCTGGTTTCTTTTGGTTAATTTAATACCTTTTTCACTGAAGAGAGTTTATCAGTTTCTTAAGCATTCTGTTATGGTTTTTTGGCCATTTGTCTGTCTTGGTATTTTATAAGCCCAGTGCAGTGCCTTTCCAATGGATTTCCTTTGCATCCCTTGTGTACAATCTTTTTTAACAATTTAAGAGAGAGTGTTTCTCATTGGTTTCTGTTTGTTTGGGCCGGTGGGTTCTTCCCTGCTGTTTGACTGGTACATTGTGAGGCTGGCTTAACCATTTTTCCCCAGACTGATTATCTACTTTCTTGTCATATCCTTCCAGAACTCCAGCTATTTTCTGAATGTTAGTCTTGAGGTTTTTGCTCTCTTCCTGTTAGCTTGCTCACAGGGACGCAAAGTGATCTTTCCCAAAGGCATACTGACTGAATTTTTAGCTCTCTAGCCATATACATGCACTTATTATAAAAGCCTCATAGTGTCAAAGGTGATTCAATTGTTGTGACAAGGAATCTTCAGGAGTCTCCCAGCTCTGCTGCTGTGGTTGACCAAGAAATGAGCACTGAGACAGACCAATAACTATCTTATATGTGCCTGAGATGGGTTTAAATGCTGGGGTTTTTTTGAAGTAACACGCAGACAGCCCCCCTAAGACCCCCATGACAGCTGACTTTAAAGGACGGTAACAGTGCACAGAAACACAGTGTTACAGACCCACCTGGACACTAACTTGTAGTGTTCCCCACCCCAAATGTAGCAAAACCAGAAATGATAAACAAGAAAACAAAACATTCATCAGCACTGAAATGTAAAGTCGTATTCTTAAAGCATTTGTATGGTTGTGTTTCCCATCAGTATGCTTCAAGGAATGAGGTTTGAGAAGCTGAAACACAGCCTGCAAACTTACGTGGTGCTCCTCCGAAATCCAAAATCCATTGCAGAATCATCTCTCTTGAATATGTGGTGTATACTGACCTCTGGCTCAGGTTTTCTGGACTGAATCTTTTATCATTGTGATTCGGGTTCTGCCATGTGTCATCACCATCCAGTCCTTACTTTGTTCACCTCTACATAGAAGACAACAGGATAAGTCACAGGAAGAAGCTATGCCATGTGGAGCCTTCATCAGCGTGGACAAGTCATTAACCTGCCAAGCTGATGCAAGTCACCTCTTGTGAGCTGGGTGTGCTGTTTGTTCCCTGAGCTCATCTGCTACAAGCTCAGCATTGTACAGTCAGATGTTCAGCATTGTACAGCATTGTACAAAGTGCTGCATGTGGAGGATCAGTTTGCAGGACAGGGAGCATCTGTAAATGCATCTGTAAATCTTGTTCTGGGATGTTGAACTAACATGTGAATGAATGCAGTTCCTTTGATCAGTTTATTTCTTTTTATTCTTATAAACCCTTGCATTTCATTCTCCCTATCTCTATGTCTAAACATATCACTTTAGTTTTTCTGCATAAAGCTCCTAGAAGGTAAGGCTGTAATTGAAACATGGAGAGTTGAAATTACTTTAACCAGCTTCCATAAACCATTTGTGAGAGGACAGGGACAGAATTTAGGACTTCAGAGGCTTGACACCAACACCTTTTTTACTCCAGTGCTCCCGTTGTTTGGGAAGGCTTTCCCTACGGAGATTTGCCTTATCTGTCTTTTAGGAACTTGCTGTTGCACTTCATTTAGTGCTATCCCATCGTTCCCCTTTTAAAGATGTCTTTCAAACCAGTGATTTTTAATGAACTTGTGAGTTTAATTCCCTTTTATGATAAAGAAACATCATGACGGCAGATTCACAGAATGGTTGAAGTTGGAAGGGACCTCTGCAGGTCATCTTACCCAATCTTCCTGCTCAAGTAAGGCCACCTAGAACCAATTCTAGCCCATAGCTGAATGGCTTTTTAATATCTATGAGGATAGAATTGCTTGGGCAACCTGTGCCAGTGCTCACAGTGAAAAATTGTTATCTAATGTTCAAAGGGAACCTCTTGTGTTTTGGTTTGTGTTCATGACTTCTTGTCCTATTACTGTGCACCAGTGAAAAGAGCCTGGCTCTGTTGTCTTTGCACCTTCCCTTCAGGTATTTATACACTTTGGTAAGATGCTCCTTAACTTTTCCGTTTCCAGGTTGGACAGTCATAGCTCCTCAGCCTTTCCTCATGGTAGAGATGCTTCAGTCCCTTCCTCATCTTCAAGCCCTTCATTGAACTATTTCCAGCAGGTCTCACTTGTATTGGGGACCCACATCAGGAACCAGCACTGTAGTTGTCTCACCAATGATGAGTAGAAGGGAAGGACCACCTTTCTCAGTCTACTGACAACACTCCTAATGCAGCCCAGGATACCATTAACCTTTGTTGTGGCAAGGGCAATTATGTTGTCCTGGTTTTAAGGAAGATTTTAGGGTTGCGTCTTCACTCCTGAAGGCTGTTTGCAGGTGTTCGTTCTTAAATAAAAGAACAGAGAAGCTTTAGATAGAAAAAATTTTCTTTCCAAAAATTTAATCAGTACATTTAAAAGAGTATTATAAAAGTATAAGACCTTTAGAGAAGTCTGACAGAAAATAATTCCATTCTGTTTTTTAAATTTTTTTACTTCTCTGATTTTAATGATGCCTTAATTTCAGCAGCTTTGAAGGCTCCACAATGTCTCAATTTTCAGTAGAAAAAGTATTATAAAAGTGCTTTTAAGGAATCTGTTTAAAAATAAAACAAACATAATATTTTTTTCTTTTGCTGAGCAACCAGAAATGCTACATAGCTGCAGACTGCCAACGCCACTCCTTCTAGAGAGCATATAAAATGGTTTTTGACTTTTCCCTTGCTTTAGCCTATTTGGATTTCAATTTTGCCATTGCATAGTGTTGTTTCAACAAAAATAACATGTAGCTTATTAGGGGAATTATCTTTATTTTTTATGTGGCTGTGAAGGAGATGACAGAACAAGGAGTTTCACTGCTAGTCCCTCAAGAAGCAAGAGGTAATATCATCCTCTTGATCACGTGGAGTGGTATGCAGACATCTTCAAGAAGACTTTGCAATTGCATGGCTGTAGGGTGTGGTAGGTATATTAAAAATGCATATATGGTTCCTATTACATCATATATCTCTAAGAATGGGCTCTGCCAGACTGGGAAATGGCATGGAAATGTTCTATTTCAATCTTTATATTTGTACTGTTGGGGGAAAATACACCTATATATCTGTATCAGTGTAGCTAAACCTTAATGATGTAATTCTGGGGATGGAGTCATCCTGAATGTTCCTTGTTAGCCAAACTGCAAGGTGATTGGTAGGTATGAATCTCCTATTCCTGAAGTGTAAATTGAGCACATCTGTGAAAATGACCAAGTAGAAGATGAAAGAAATATTTGCAGTTCTCATAGTGGTGTCAACAAAGATCAGAGTTGAATGTGAGGACAGAAAAAAGAACATTTGGAGGTGAAATTTGGAATGAAGCACAATTCCTTAGAGGCAATAGAAAATCTCTGTTGAAGGAAGATACTGCTGATCTGAAAGGCAGGTCAAAGAAGTGGGGTGTGAGAAGTAGTAAAAGATGGTTTCCAGGTGTTTGGGGGGTGGGGAAGGTGAGAGTGGCACAGGCAGCACTGTGCGAAGTGTTCCTGGGCAAAATCCCAGTTTGGTTTGGAAACACTCCTTAAAGTCCAATGCTGCTTCAGACCTCTTTCATCTGAGTAGGGAGCAGGAAATCCCTCTGTTTGCCCTTGAGTACTTGGCATGTCAGACCACTCTGACTCCAGAAAGTCTGATGAAAGACTGAAATCAGCAGGGCATTGTTGCACTCCTTGCAGCTAGAAAGGGTTTCACTTGTGTTTTGAGTGGAAATTTGAAATTACTTCTTTTAGGTAGAGTCTACTCATGTGTGCATCCCTGGGGCAGCATGAGTTGATGAGGACACACCTCTGCTGGGCACCTCAAACCAAAGCACAGGAAACAGAAGACCTGTATCCTATTCTGACCTCTCTTTCTAATTTGTTTCTTAATTTTGTGTTACTTACACAGTTGTGTCTCCAGAGCTTGGCTTGTTTGTATGATATATGTTAGCACCTTTATAAATCTTACTTCACTAAAGGTGGTACTTGCAAAGGGATATTATTGCATAGTGTGCGGTAGAGAGAAATTAAGTGGCTTTAAGTAAATGACTGATTTCTATTCAAAGGTTTCATATGAATGCTATTTATACTACTAATGTTGAGTGGGAGCTTCACGCTATAGGGAGACTTAGACTGATATTTTTCTATATTTCTTTCTTTCAATTTTATTCTGTTTTAAAAATCTTGATAAGCTAACAATACACTGTCCAGATTTCTATAATAAATAACTGTGATATACAACCCTGGAAAGCACCCTGTTTAAAAGAAAAAAAAAAAAAGGCAACAAACTCCTCTAAATCTTTTATGATGCATTATTTGCTACATAGATTTTAAACAAAAGCACTGGATATGCAGCCTCTTCCTTTTGCATTGGGATTTCCACCCTTGTTTTAAAATTTCGCCTTAAGCTAACAATTGCACCTAGCTGTAATAAATTTTTAATAAAAATTTAAAAATTGTTACAAAGGTGGAACAATAAAATAGCAGAGGGTTATAGGACTATATAAATGCAATATAGTTTTCACATAGTTTGTAGGAATTGCCACTTTTAATCACACCCATACATCTCGAAAACTCTACTTGGTTTGAAATAATTTAGTGTTGCAGAATCAGTCATGAAAATTCCTCGACCTGGAAGTTTGCCATTTTAGAGAATGGAAAATCGGGCCTAGAAAATATTAGTGGATTGAAATGGTTTAGAATATAGTGAATAAATTGTGTTAAACTCACTAGTGCAGGTTATCAAACACTTTAAGTCTATCCGTACAGCTTTGACTGGCTCCTTTACACAGGACAGGTTTGAAACAGCTTTCTGAGAGTAAATTTCAGGGATTTATTAAAATGGCTCTCATTCAGTGAGAGAGGCGAATATTTTTGTGTATTCAAATCTGGGCATTGTAAGGAGATCTTTCATGCTCTGACATTTGCAGTAGTCACAATGTATGTCTGCAATATGAAAAAAAGAGCCTGCCTCGTTCAACAAGGACTTCACAATCTCATTTGCATAGATTTTAAGATTAGTTTTGTATTAAACATTTACTCTGCTTTAATAAAAATCGTAGCCAGTAGTCATGGATATCATCACTGTATGCTCTCTTATTAAAAAAGTATCCCCAAATGGCACATAATGTAGAACAAAAACTAGAGCTGACTCAGTTTAAGGCTCACAATCTGACTGCTGTTGAGCACAAAGATTTGTCTTTCTTTGCAAGTGGAAGATTCTCATTTCTCAAACTTAATTTCCCATTAAGTTGCAATTTCTAACAGGATCAAGGAGGAATGATGCAGTTGTCTGGACACTTTTCAGAGGAAAAAGAATGAACTGCCCTCAGGACTGGAAGTGTCTCATAAGTTTCTAGAACTTCCTGTTAACATGTCTTAGAAGGTAAATTTATACCTTTAGGGCATATGGGTCTGTGTCAAACTCAAGCAGTGCAGAATCTGGATAATTACGGATAGTACCACTCCTATAATATCACACCCTAAGGCATGACCTTGTTCTTCCCATATATACTCTTGGGTCTAATATTCTCCACTGGTAGTCCAGCCTGTATGATAATTAAGATTTGAGTCTGTTTGTCTATTGACAAACAAGGAAAAACTCCTTATTGCCAAGCAGACTTGGGAAAAATGAAAAATGAGGGTGTTCTAAGCATAAGAAATACTTCTGGCTCCGGTTTCTAGTCAGGACTTGGATTTAAATGGTGTTTGCATGTTGCTTGCATTCATACTTGCATGTATGTTGCTAGGCATAGCCTCAGCCATAATGTGGCTTCCAGAGTCAAAATTCTCTCTCGTTTTTGTCTCTTCACTGTTTTTGGGAAGCTCATTAGTTTGCCCTTCTTCTATTTCTTAAGCATATAAGTAGTTTTATGAAGGTTTCATATTCCAATATGGGAGCTCTGGAGCACTTAGAATTTGAGCCATCTCTATTTTTGACTAAGCTCTTAATACTCTTGCCTTCATTTCAGCATCTGCTCTCAAGGCTTGGGAAGGACACAGTGCATGGCAGTGCCTTTGAAATACACAGGGTAAAAAAATGCACAAGTGATCTGTCATAGATTGGATACTATTTTTAAATTTTGAGGGGTAAAAAAATGGCTGTTCTACTGCATTTACCCGTAACAAAGTTTGACAAGGTACACAGGAAAAGGACAGTATAAAACTTGTATGATTTAGTTACCTTTCTCCAGCCTCCTCATTTATAATTTCACTTTAATTTTTAAATATTTCATTTCATCTTGATAATAAGCTTAAAATTAAGCTTGACAAGAAATGCATAACCTGTATTATTAATATCCCATTATTTTATGGTTATACAAGAGCAGATTTGAATTGTCACTTTAAATCAGACTATAAGTCAAAGCAAAGGCTCTAATATACTGCTAGATCTGAGTCTTCACTGAATTAGACAGTAATTTGGCAGTCTCTTCTGCTAAATGTAGTGAAATAGCTAGTTCGTGTGATATGCCCAGGCAAATATGTTGTGTTGCATTGATGGAGACAATTCCCTGTGGCAATTGCACTGGCAGTTGAGCTGATTCTTCTTGATACAGCAATTCAGAGTGCTCTTAATGTTGAGGAAGGAAAATGTGTTTTAGAGCCTCCTAATGTGAATGTTAGGAATTGGGCTGAAAATCACTTGTGTTGCCCAAGATAGCCTTCCCACATTCTTATTATATTTATTCTTTGTAGGCCATTAAAATGCCTTTACTGTGGAAGATATCCAATTGAAAATTATATTTAAATTGTATGCTATTACTGAAAATGTTTTCTATTCAAAAATAACTCCCTGTACTTGATAGGGAATAGACACTATTCTTTATAAGGACACCTGAGCTCCATTATCTAGCACTGATATCTTCGAAAACCAAATATCTTTTTCCAGATGCCTCACTATCAAGATTTCTGTACATCCAGAATGTAACTACAACACATGTACTGAGAAACTGAGCATGCTCACTGCAAAGCAAGTACTTGATTTAGAAATCTACTATCAAAGTAGATTTCCAAAGTAAAAAAGTGGTGTGTTAATAAAAAGTCTGTCTTATAAATTAAGTGAAGGTGTTATTAATACATTAATGGAGCTGTAAATGTTCAGCCTGACTTGTCTTTGTGGTTTACTGAAGAGAAATCTAACGTTTAGATGGTCAAATGTGCTTGGACTGGAAATTTTTAAGAATTGTTTTCCCATAAATGAACATTTATTAAGGAATGTAAACTTTTTTTTTTGCAGGTGAGGTAAATTTACATGCAGCAATATTTATTCAGATACTAATAAATTAAGCAAAATAAATAGAAACTATCATTGCCAACCTCCTATATTCTGCTCAAAAGAGGCTGTCTTTAGTAGGTATTAGCACTTTCAACCCTCCTTTAGTTGGTCTGTGTAGGTCAAAAATCCCTTCCTGGTACTGAAAGGTGAAGGCAGAAGGTGAAGATGAAAGTGTTCTGTGTAAATATAAGTCACAACTTTCTTACTTTTCATGGTTTTTTTTTTTTTTAATCGACCTAGAGAACAATGTGTGTATTGTCTGTGTTCTTGTACTTCAGTTGCTGTTTAAAATGTGTTCAATGCATATTTTAAATTGTATTTCAGAACAGAAATATAGTTCTTCCAATAACATTAGAAAACAACAAGATGATGGTAAAAAGAGTAAGCATTAAGAAGAATTATAGAAGAATTGTGTCTCTCCTGAGAATAAAGCAGCAGTTTTTACCTTGGAACTTGAATTTTACTGAAACCAAAGTTTGTATTTCAAGAATTACTAATATTGGAAAGAGGATAATAAACCAATACTTAAAGCAGTCATATATGACATGAAGAAAGATCTTACAGTTAAACACAATGAAAGAACAATTTAATGTTGTCTTTCTCTTATTTCCTTCGCTACTTGTGCTTTCACTGAATGCTACCTCATTCATCAGATCTCCAAATGTCTTGGTTTGAAAGTCAAGTATCTGCTAAGGAAGGTGGAAACCCGCCTTAGAATAGAGGATATGACCCCCCTTCCTCCAAATTGCTATAACTTTGAAATCAAGGGCTCTCAGGCAAAGATATGGGAAAAGCAATAACAGTTCTTTACTAGTATCTGTAACAAGGAAAACAAGCAACATCAACAGTGACAATAACAAACAAACCAGAAACCCAGTGACAGCTTCTCTGGGTTACCAGACACCACCCCCCCCCACCTTTGGTGCAGTTACTGTCACAGTTGGTAAGGGAGAAAACAAAGCAGTCCCAAGCAGGGTCCCTGTGGCAGCAGCGAAAGGAAGCAAATCCTCTCCTGATACCCTGTTAGTCAGGGTGGTGGTAGCAGTCCAAGCGAAAATGAGTCTGTTGAAGCAGTGATCCAGTAGAAAATCGAGTCTCCACCTAAAGGTTCAGTGTTAGGCTCTTAGCCTGTGGGAATCCAGTAGGCAGCACCCCTGGTATTTCCAGAAACCGTGTTATATCCAGGTGGGAATGCTTGGCTCCTCCCCCCTGGGTGGAGCATCTTACAATGGGGTGAGATAATTCCATGAGTCATGCGGTGGGTTCTTGATGGCCCATTAACAGAGATAGCCCTTGGATGGAGTTAGCAGGGGTGAGTCATAGATAACAAAGAGTGCCCCACCTGCTTTAACAGCTTGTGGAGGTGGTAGTAGAATACATCTGTATTGAGACCTAGGACACCAAAACATGATTATCATTTCAATCTTGCTGTCAAATTAAGAGGACAGCAAGGCAGGAAACAAATATCATTGAACTGCTGCCTGTTAAAAGGGGAAGCAGAAGCAGCCAGCTGTTTGTGTTTAAGTCTCCTCTTAAGATGTCATCTTTGAACTTAAAGACTTTTTGCTTTCTTGTAGTGTAAGTGCGTACTTTAAACCTCTTCAGACATCTGTGACTTCATTTACAGTGAAAATATTCAGCTATACTGATATTCAGTGAAAAACACTCAGAACTTGCATTTGTTAATTTTTCTCTGTTAAGGATGATAATGTCCCCATTTCAACTGCCATGAAAACATGCTTAGAAGTCTCTTCTCTCACACAAAAGACAATTTTTTCAGTTTTTCTCTGGCACAACACGGTTTCCTAATTTCTATTTTGTTCAAAAGAGACTTCTCTGTGGCTTTTTTCATGGTAGCAGTCATCCATAAAGCCACCACTTGGATTTTTCAACAAAAAATACACTTTTTTCCCTGGGGTGACATGGATACACATATGCTCATTTCACTCTTGAGGACTTTTCTGTCCTATGTTAGTGAGCTTCTTCAGAAATCTATGTTAAAAAAGAAAGGGATAAAAGGAAAATGGATCAAGTCCCTGCTCATGCATTCTTTGCATTCCTTTAACTTCAGTCTAAATACAGGACTTTGTAATCTCCTTAGAGGTTATGTCTCCGTTTCTTTCCACACATTAGGCAGGATTATAAGAGAACTAATTTGCAGCTGCTTTACTGCCAGAAAGTCCTCCAAAATTATGGGTTTTTTTCCTTTTGTTGAAAACTTCTCTTTTCATCATGTGTTTTTACATTTGGGACTTTCCTAAGTCTTTGTCCAGGCTATCCACCCACCTTTGAAATGTCACTGTTTTCACAGTTCTGTGACCCTGAGGAACAGAGGGAAGCAGAAGTTAGCAGGAGCATCAGCACATGCGTCTCAAGAGTACAGGGAGGCCCTTTCAGGTAGAGACCCCTGACAAGAAAACCTCTGTGTGTTCTTTAGGCTGATGGGATTATTTTGAACTGCTGGAAGGATACAAAGGGAATTTTAACCTGCCCACAGCTTTGTGGTGGATGAACTCCCCTGCTCCCTCTGACATACTGGTTCATCTAAAGAAAGGATTGGGGAAGTAGTATGGATTGACTAGGGTGATATGGAGCCACATGACATCCAAGTTACATTTCTATAAGAGACCGTGCTGAGGTGACATCTTTAATGTATCTGTGGACCTGGAAAATGACACTTCTCTGTGGCAATCTTTTTCATCATGCAGGCATTTAATTAACAGTGTTTCCATAAATGCAAAAGGGAATGAAATCTATTTTCTTATGATTCTGTGATTTTTCTCTTTGATTTTGTTGTCTAAGAAAATGTAAGCTCTCACTTAACTGGAGGATTTATGAGGAGTTCCCTTCTCATGTGGGCATTTCTAGGGTTTCTCTACTTCTCATGAAGTTGTTAGGACCTGACAGGTCTTTCTGATCTCAGTCTTTCAAAGTCAGTTCAAATCAGCCAGTACCCTCAATATTTATTGAGGGTGACAAATGTGTAGCTGGGCACAAACAAGAAGCACTATCACATTGGAAAAACAGAGAAAAGTCTAACAAGAAAGCTTGTGCAAATGGAATATTTTTTTTAAAGTTTCATAATGCTGAATATTTGGCTGAAGAGAGGAGGAGAGCTGCAAGCCTGCTGACAAGTTGAATGTAGCATTTGGTGCATATGCCAGGGTCAGTATTCTTAGGTGGATTCAGCATCTTGTAGGGAATCTGTCTAATGTGTTCCTCTCCTGTGAAATGGCACTTATAAAAGTCACTGTTTTCCTCCTGGTGTTACCCTGGCTATTAAGTTACTTTAGTTTATTTAGATATTATTTATAGTCTGTTAGAGGATAAGTAAACAACCTATTGACTGCTTTCATTTTAGCTGAATGTATAAATCTTGCCTAATGTTGGCATATTGAAAACATTTGTACTTTTTTTCATAGGACTTGCATGTAAACCCCAAATATATTTTTTTTTCTGAGTTGCTTTATAGAGTAAGTATTTTAAGTGTTTAGATATTTTTCCAAATGCAATGAAAATCAAGTACTTATATATTTTTTTCAGTGCTGGTTTTTGTTATTTTACAAATGTAATAATAATCAGTAGTAATCCAACAACTCTAACAACCCTCAGCCTTTTTTGAACTGCAGGTATAAGAAATATGAACAAATGTATGTTAACAGCAAGGGAGGTTTTCATAAGCCTGTCTTTATATAATTTGTCAATGCAGTAGAAAATCAAATTTAATCTATATATAATAAATTGAGCTGACATCCCCCAAACAAAGCTTATTACTCAAGAGTGGCAAAGCACTGGCTGTAGTAGCGACCTCACATCTGACTCACTGCAAAAGTGGCTTGGTGCCAATTGCCAATTTTCATTTGCAAGGAGCCCTCAGAACCTCTTTCCTTCCTTGGAATCACCACTGTTTTGGCCTGATTCTGTGTATGTTACAATCTTCTTTCCTTCTCTTGTCTTGGCATAGTTAAAATTTCTCCTGTCTTCATGCACTACAGGAACAGCTTGAATGCAAAGTTACTGTAGCTATGACCGTTTTCTCTGTGTTTTCCTGTTTACACACAAACCTCCTTTAAAATCCAGGTTCAAATACCTATTGGCTCCAGAGCCATGCTAAATTGCAGCCTTGTCTTCAGATGTACAGTGCCAGAGACTCACTGCTCTTCCAGCTAGTGCTATGTAAGGGCAAATATGAATTAAAATCTAAAACTTTCTTCGTTATGGTCTTCACCCAAACTGTAAAAAGCCATTACGCAGAGCTGTTTCTGCCATATGCATATTAGCTAAAAGGTTGCCTTAGGGTTCAGCTAGTGGACTAGAAATGTCTGTACCATTCTGTATTTTTATGACATTGTTTTTTCTCTGCAGAAAAATTCTTTAAGGCCAATTTTTTCAAAAACTGATTTATTTATTTGCCTTTTATTTGGTTGTCCATCAGAGAATAGCAGCACTCTCAAATTCTGAAAAAAATCAGTCCGTTAAATACAAATTATGACACAAAAAATATTAGCCATAGCTGAAATGCAGTATTTTAACTTTTTGTGGGCTCAAAGTCCAGACTCCAAAGTGCTGAATGTGACTAGGAATGCCTCTGTATGTCAAGTGTGAGACTGTGAGACTTCATTGATTAATTTTTTAATGGTTTTGGAAATGCCCATGACATTGCCAGCTTATGGGAATACATCAAAGTCTTTTGGGAAGCCACCTCCATTTTCACAATGATTATGTCCTTCAGCCGTTGTGGTTTTTAGTCACAGCAATCACAACTAATCTTAATTGGGTTTTAATAAAAAGGATGTCGTTATATAAGTTGGAAAACATCTTCCAATCAGTGCTCCTTTTTTGATCTAGCTGGGATTTGGGAGAAACCTTCTGCATGATATTTCTGGTGGGCAAAACTATCCTGGAATGACATGACATTACATAATGGAATGTCTACTGTGAGTAATATGGTTAATTTTAACTTTTCTTTATAATTCTAGACTTTTTCAGGATGGCAAATGATTTTCTTAAATATACTTGTTCATTGATAGTATTAGCTTCTAAGTGCTATTATTTATTCTACAAACTGAATAACAGGCAAATTAAAAGTAGTATTTGGAATAATAGCCAGACTCCTCAATCATCAGTAACTATTTTCACTCTTTGAATGAATAAGCATAGCTCTTAAATATCTTTTTTCTTCCACTTCCAGAGTCCTCACAAGTGAAATCCACACTCACATTTGCCCTCTGATGTGTTGCTCTGCTGGCCTTGAGGGCTCTGCTGGGGAATTTTGGGAATAAGTTTATCCTGTGATAAATTGTCCCATACATTATGTAAAATAATACCAAGTGGGTGAGATTAATAACTTATAAAGCTTTCATTAGCAATGTAAACATCTTTTCTCTGAGGTGCTTCCGTGCCTTGTGTGGGTGGCTCATTGTTTTCCCCTCTGTGGGATTTTGGAAATGTTACCCACTTGAAATGTGGTGCACTGTCATGTACCAAACCAACTGTGCTATATAATCTACTGTTATGCGATTAACTGCAGCTTCTTGCAAAAATACTTACCTTTACCCCTTGTAATAGCATGCATAAAAAGAAAAATATGTTCTTATATATCTGTGATATATCTCAGATTGAAACACTTTGCTGACAAGTGCTCCTTGTCTTAGATAAAGACTTTTGAAATCTATCAAACCAGGTTTTAAGTTTAATAGTGCTTATATGTACGTTCTAACTGAAATCAAAGCAAACTCTAAACAAAATACTGAGAAGAAAACGTCTCCCTTTTTCCTTTTTCCTTTTTCCTTTTTCCTTTTTCCTTTTTCCTTTTTCCTTTTTCCTTTTTCCTTTTTCCTTTTTCCTTTTTCCTTTTTCCTTTTCCTTTATTTTCCCCTTCATAGTACAGGGAGTTTATCTTCAGATGGCTGCATCTTTAGGAGCATTCCTGAAACGATTTTTTGAAATAGTGTTCTCTGTAAAGACTGCACTTGTCATCACAAGCCCTTGCCTCTGAGAAAGCTTATGCAAAAAAAGCAGAGACTCATTGAAATCCTATGGAGAGAAAATTCAAAAGGGGTTGGGTACAATCATTGTCTCCATTGTGCAATCACTGGTAATATGAATTCAAGTTAAAATTCAAATGAACACTTGCAGTAATGTTCACCATTCTCACACATTTTATATAAATATGAGATACATGTTATTTATATACATGATGTAAATAGCATCAGTTTCTTAGCTCTATTAAAATGACTTGAAGAAATGAAGTAATCGCTTCAGCAGATGAGGCTTTGCAACATGTAATTTGCTATGGGTCCCATCACTTCTGAATGTGCTGAGATTATGTTTGATGTATTATTGAAAATGTGACTCCACCTGAAATGATTTTCAACTGTCAACCAATAAGAACAGTCACAACAAAGAAAAGAGTGTGGAAAAGGTGTGGGAATGTCTGACAAAATACCTAGAATAGCCATCTAATAAACACCCTGGTAAAGAAATATTAGGATAGGCTGAAGCTATCCTTTCTTTATGTGGTACTCTTGCCTCTGTATATTTTGACTATTTTGCATTTTTGTCTTCTGCAGTACATTCCTAGAGGTTTAAAGGCATTTTATATGTATGCTCATTACTGTTGAACTACTGAAAGAGTTTGTCTGTATGGAGTGTTGTAACAGCTTTTTTCTTTATTTCTCTGCACAGAGCAGTGGGGTATCCACAGCTCAGATAGCCTCTAGACACTCTCTACCACATAAATGAATGCTGGGGAAAATGGGAGGCTTGCACATGGGGAGGTAAGCCTCTGCTGCTTCTTTGTGGCAGGTGATTAAGAATGGAAGAGTAGCCTGGGTACCTTCAAGTGATCTCCACAGGAATCAGTTTTGTTTCACTGAAAGTATGTGTTCACCTAATTGTGATGAATACTTCCCTTTATCACCTCTTATCACCTTACTGAGCTGGGTCAGCAATATTAGGTTACTCTTTTGATAACAGAATTAGGACAGTTGTAAGGGCTGATCTAGGTTTTATATAGCTAAACAAGTTATGATTAGTCTTTTAGTCTCTCTGTTAGGGTTGCCTGTGGATTTTTGCCTGAGGAATTCCTTGTAGGAGATAAAGATTTATTTGAAAAAGAAAAGAGCAAAAGCACAAGGTTCAGAAATACTTTTTAAAAGAGCACTTGAGAAAGAGTGATTTGCCTACCAACATCTCCTCGCTGACAGACCAGTAATGGCCCAGCAGTTTGTGGCAGGAATACAGGTTTTTTATGATTGTAACTCTTTTTTTTTTTTTTTTTTTATTTGAGTTAGCCCACTACAGTTGATGCCAAAACCTGCAAAAGCAACTCAGGAGCAGCATGATTTCACCTGGCAGAGTGCAAGTTACTTGCAGTTATTCTGTATTTAACTTGTTTCTGCTTGATTGTTTTGTCCTTATTACCCCTGACAGATATGAAGCTCCATCTCTTCCTCTATATATATAATATAATAAATTGTGAAAAGCTAGCAGATTTTACACTGCTGTCCTTACTTACTGCATGCTGCTGTCATAAGTAACAGTAGCAAAACCTTTAAAGTAATATTTGAAAAAGAAAAGAGCCCAAATGAAGGCTTGGAAATAGTTCCTTAAAAGAGCACTTGAGAAAGAGTGATTTGCCTACCAGCATCTCCTCACTGACCACTGTTAGGCCACAGTAATGGCCCAACAATTTGTGGCAGGAGTACAGCTCTGTGAATGATCATAATCCCCTCCCCTCCACCCCTTTTTTTTTTTAAATTTGAATTTGTCCAAGGAACAAAACCAAGG
Organism: Dasyornis broadbenti; assembly: GCA_013397935.1. NCBI lineage: Eukaryota > Metazoa > Chordata > Aves > Passeriformes > Dasyornithidae > Dasyornis > Dasyornis broadbenti. Next base: position 2,825,489 of record VZRN01004254.1, on the reverse strand, counting down.
ATGTTAAGGGACAACATCTAGGGAAAATGTATGTTTATCTTTCTTTACCACAAAACTTAAACAAAGCCTCAAATTATATGTTGATGTCAGACTGTAAAGGGATGCTTTACTTTAACAAAATATCAAATACTACATTTAATTTTCATTTGTGTTTAACTGTTTCTAAATGACTAAAATGTCAAACCAAAACACATCAAGAAAATAGTGCAGCATTAAAATGCTTGACAAATCTGCTTGTTGGTAGTCACAAAGAAAATTATAAATTCCATCCGAAGTCTCAAGTGCTGCTTCTTGAGTTCGCATTTTCAAGCAAATGTGATCTAGACAGAGAGGAGATTCTTTTGCATTCTTCATCTGCTCAGACAAAACCTTTGCTCTGCGAAGTATATTCCCCTTAGTTGCTTTCTTTTCTTTTCCTTCTTGGTCTCAGTTTTGTTTCACACTTCTACAGGACTCTGTCTGGAAAGCCATGGTGTACATTTGTAAAGCATAGAATCTAGTTAAGCTGAACCATAGTAAAATTAATGAAGGTCATAATAAGTCTCTACCATGTCGTGTTTTTTTCCTTTTATAGAATGTTGCTATTATTTTATACTGTACAATGTATTAGCATCCATCTCAAGTTATAATCAGCTTTAGACAAAGAGACTTTCCCTATGTGGGGAAAAACCCCCTACAAGAATTAGTGCACTGATCTGCGACCAGATATTCCAGTTGATTTTACCTATTGCACTTTCTTCTCTGGTACAAATTTTGTATGCAACATGAAGTATGTATGTACTTTATGTGTTCAAGACAGACTTTGAGATCTTCATCTTGAGGCAGTCTTGTGTGCCCTTTGCCTTTAGTCCTCTTATACAGAGTGTGGTCATTTTGGTACGACTGAAGTCACAGAACTGTCGATCATCCCAACAGCAAAATTTGATTTATACCTGTGTTTACAGAAAGTATCACATCGGAAGTTTCATTTTGTTAAATCCTACAATTAATCTGGAAATACTTATGACACAGTGAGGCCATAGCTATGTCAAATTAATACACTGGTGGTCTCTGGCATTTGTGAATAGTCTACCATTAAATGATAAACTTATTCTGTCTGTACCTCTGTGCTTCTATTATTTCTTTTCCACCTTCTTTCTCCCACTGGGACATGGTAATACATTAAAAGGGAGCATGGTTCTGAAAAATCCTCAGATCTCCCTTTTTTACAAAGCCACAGAGGATGCTTATAAAATTCCAATTTTTCTTTGTTCCTGTGAGCAAACCCTTTAGTTTTGTGTTCATGTTGATCACAATCAGTAACAAATGAAGCCTCTCTAGGGAATACTTAATTTGATCTAAATATGTCCTATATTTATTAATATAACTGTATTTACATGGTTCGAAAAGAGAAAGAGGATGGAATACCTGTAGAAGTCATTGGATATAATCAAAAGTAAGACAAAATATATAAGTATATCATATATACAGTAGGACAAAAGAAATTGCAATCAAACAGGATACTCTGTCAACACTGAATTCAATGCCTACTAGGCAACTGGATACCTATTTTTAGAAAATGCTTTCTTTAGGCCCAAATAACACATGCTTTCACATTGACATTGGCAATCAATACAAAATCCATCAAAATGTGAATTTACATCGATGTCTAGAAGCTCTTTCTTTTGGCTGAGGCATCCTGAGAAATTCACAAGAGCAGACACTTTAGTTCAGAAGGTCTTTTTTGTTTTTTTTTCTACTCTTTAATAATTAAAATAAATATTTCTGTGGAATCAAGCAGTAAGCAGCAGGAATAATTGTTAAAAAGTGAAATAGTTGGACTACATATGGTATCCCTTTCGTATCCTATTTTATTCTGCTAATCCTGCAGATGCAGTAGAGTGGATTTTTACAGGGAAAAAAGGCAGTCAGGGGAAAATGGGCTTTCTAAAGAGGATTTGGCACCACTCTGTGACTTAGATGAAGGTCAAATGTTCAGAAGAGGCCAGCATTAAACAGTTCCAACCATGACACTTGCACACAGATTGCTCAAAGAAGTTAGCATCTTGTATACAGTTCTTGTTCTGATAATCTTATTTGTTTTGGTGGCAAAGCTGAAGTTAAGCCCTTCTGAAAATCTGACTGCTGTAGCCAATTATGTTGACAGAAGCCCACTTCATGCATATTGAATTGTGATTTGGAATGGTCAGAGAAATGGAAATTCTGTGTGTGTTTCATGCATAGATTTTGAAATGTTTAGTTTTAGAGAAAACTGAGCAGAACGAAGAGCTCATTGCAGGTTTCTTATGTAGCCCCATGATGTTTAGTCAGTGCATTTTTTTCTTTGAATGGTAGGGAGAAAAACGAGCAGCATTTCACTGTTGGGTATAATTGTATCCTTTAGTAGAATCATATCTAATTTGATATATAAATAGTAGATATTTTAAGGGATAAGTGAGATCCAGGCCTTTTCATATGGTGGGTATTTCACCATTAATCTCAGTAGAAGTGATTTTGATGCTAATTTTACAGGCAAAATAATTAATTTAAAACAATGGAATACAAGTTGGCTGCTTCACCCAAACATAGAAGAAGTAATTCCCCTACCTTTCCAAATAAATTACAATTTCTGAAAGAAGTTAAGGCTATAATTACTTTAAAATATATTCTTGTGGTTTCTCCAATCTCACTTCCATCTTTATATCTTTGTGAGGAAGGCATATATGTATGTGAACATGGCGAGTTTTTCAATTGTCTTGTTTAAACCAAAATATTACAGTATGCTGTGATCTATGTCTGTGTTCTTGGTACAGTAATTTAAAGAGCTTGAGATAAAATTAATTTTTCTCTGAATTCATTGAAGGAAAACATGAGAGAAGTTCAATTATGAATCTTAATCCTAGCCTCTAACAAGTTTTTAGACCTGACTGCCAGGCATTAATGACATTTTTTTCAGAGTTAGAAGATGCTTAAAAACATTTTCTAATATCAGTGTTTACAAGACCAAAGTTTTAGAAAAAATGTATTTCCAACAACTTTAAAGATCTGTTGAAATAAAAAAGTGTAAAAAAGTAAAAAGGTATAAACAGTTGTGCATACACTCACATCCCAGTAATGTTCTTTGAAAGACTGGCTGCTCACATTACTCTTTCCATTTGTTTTCTTTTCTTTGCAGCCAAGTAGAATGTTTGTTGGAATGTTCAAGAATAAAGACATTGGTGGAAAATTCGACAACACCATATAGGTAATATTATTGTCATGAAATGACATGAGAGAAATAAATGTACTTGTTATTTGTTTCATCTCTTACACCATGTTTTTTTCCTCTATGATCTTTCTGCCTAAACCACAAGTTCCAGGGTATTCATCTTAATCCCACCTGGATATGCATAAGCTGATTTGTTAGAGGCAGGTTGGAGGGGATATAAAATCATTAAAAAATCCAACTTTCTCCTGTTAACCAAAAATAGAGACAATACTGTTTAGGCTTTATCTGAAGTTTGGTGGGGGATTTGTTGTTGCTTTGTTATTGTTTTCTTTTCTTCTCTCCTCTATTTCTGTTTTATTTCATAGTGTAAGGTAAGTTTTTAATAACAGATTCAATTAAGCCCCCATATATACCATGTAAGTGGTGTGCTGGTTTCTAGATAGCATATGCTTCCACTGTGACCCGTTTTCATGCAGCAAACCCACTGGTTTGATATTCATTTCTAGGTGCAATGTGAAAACAGCAGCAATTTCAAACCTTGAGAAATGTGTGTTCAGGTGAATTGATAAACAGTAGCATGCTCCCATTTCAGCTAGTTTGTCATCTAGAATGTAACAGCAACTGGTGATGTTAAATGTACTGGTATCACTTGAAGAATCCTATTTAACACAGACCAACGTGTAAGTGATTCACTGACCTAAAAAATAAATGTGACAAGTTTTGCAAGTTACAGATATTTTGTCTTTCTAATTGGCAGGAGTTGCTTGTTTCTTCATGTCTTTCTTTTGTCTTTCTCAGTAGATTATTTCTCTCCTTGCAAATTTGGCTCATAGTTAGCCTGCAAATATGAATTTCCATGTGTAGATGTTGACTGTGGCTTATATGTCCTTTTGTTTATTGTCTGCAGCATACAGGAAAAGGTGAGAGGTGTGCTAGAAAGACATATTCTTAGTACATAAATGCTTTTTCCCCCTCTTACTGCATTCACAGATTATTCCTCTTAATTTTTGGCTTTTTACTCTGCAAAGTAACCAGCAATGCTGATATTGGATGCTTTGCCTGAACCTCAGCCAGTTATCTTAAGCTAATTTTTATGGATTTTAGGCCTGTTTGCATCTTCACAGGCAATTAAACAATATTAGAGAGTAGTCATTACAAAAGGGATCAGACTCTGTCTGAATGAGGCTCTTCTATTTTTCTTCATCACTAGAGATAAAGGAAAAAAGGATCCCACCTAGACGCGCAGCACAAATATTGTGTAATATACTGAGATATCGATTTTTTTCTTTCTCAATTCTTTCTCAATAACAACTGAAAGTTATAAGCAGTTAAATATATTTGGATTGTGGATTGTATCTGTTCAACTGATCATCTTTAGTGGTTTAGAAAACCCCAAGAAATTAATACCCTTTCCAACCACCACCTTCAAAAAACAACAACCAGGGAACAGTCTGAAAGAACAATCATTGACTTTGTGTTGCATTTACATATTCAGCAAGGTACAGAAAAAACATTAAGTAAGCCAATTCATAATGTCAAGATAATCCTTGCTTTCTGTTTACAGCAATGTATTTTTCATTGTTTATTTTGTAAAGGAACCCTTCTAGAATTAAAATTGAGCTATTGCTTCTTTTTTTCCTTACTCTGAAATAATATTTTTCAGACTGTATTTTTTTCCCACCTTTCAAAAATAATCAGATAGTGAAACTTGAGCAATATTCTGTAAGCTTTAATTCTGTTTTCCAATAATATGTAACTCTGATTGTACCTACTTTATTGAAATACAAAAACCATTTAGCAAAGAACAAAGAGAATTTTTAGTATGAGTTTAGTGTGAGAAGGAAAGAAGGCAGATTAAAAGATCTTTTAATGTTTTTGTATAAAAGATTTAAAAATTGAGCTCTCCTACAAACACGTGAAAATAATATAAATGATTTAGAGCATTTTACAAAGCAAAGAAACATGAGATGCTTTTTAGATTCAGCAAGCAAACTGTAAACATCGCTTGACCATTATATATTCTGGGTGAGGGAAGAATAAACTGAAAACGCTGTTTAAAATGTGAAAAGCATATATATTTAAAAATCTTTTAGAAGAACGAGCAGATGGACTATGAAGAATGACATCTGGATCAAACTCCTTGCTTCTAAACATAACCCAGTCAAATACAGCTGGCTCTAACGAATTCTGATAAATATTTTAATCTCAGTAAGAAAATGAATGCAGTGATGTGCAAAATGAGCATATGAGTATCGATAAGATTTTTGGGTGTTAATACCATTCTTCTGGAGAAGGGTTTGGCAGGCAGCACAGCAAAGAGTTTGCCAGAGGTGTGCACATGAAGCACCAAGGGCTGCTGACAAAAATCAGATACTAGCATAGATTGTGGGCAGGGAGAAAATGGGCTAAATGTTGACATAAAACCCCAAAATGTCTTTATTTGTATTTGCTTTTGGAAATGATCAGAACTAGCTGCTGAAAGACAATGCTGTTAGCAGGCATGTGGAAGGACTTGAGTGGAGAGAATTGCTGCTGGAGTGCAGCAGTTATGTGAAATGCAGGCCTGGAGACCATGCTGTTGTGGACTGGGCTATTTTGGAAGAAATCACAAGACTTAGGTCTGACATGGATGGATGAGTCCAGATATTATTCATAGATCCTGTTTAAAATAGGATTGAAATGTGCAGGCTATTTTTTTTCCCTGTGACATATCTCAAAGTGTGAAGGCAATCTACATTTTCAGAGCAACTAAACCAAAATCCTACTTGATCTACCTCTTGCTTATGCAGATTAGGTCGAATATTGGAGTGTTCTTGCATTTAATGTTATTTCACTTCCTTCACAGTCTTTAAATAAATGGGGGGCGGGTGTGCGTTTAAAAAATATTTATTACAGTATAATAGTTGTGGTTTCTTTTAAATTCTTTTTAATTTTTTTCTTTTATTTACAAATAAAAACCTAGATCCTTCTCCATGTGCTCTTTTTTCATTCAGCTTTTTAATTTTTAAAATGGTTTATTCAACACATTTTGACATACATGTGAACAATTCTTTGTAATGTCTTGTAGGAATATATTTGTATACTCTAAGTTATCTGAAGTCTCTCACCTTACAAATTAAATAGGAAGTAGAGATTAAATTACAGTGCAGTCATGTAGATAAAGCAAACCTGAACTTTAATACAACAGAATCTCCAAACCCCTTTTGAAAGCTCCAGCTACAGCTGAATAAACTTTTTGTTAAAATTTTAGCATTTGTAGGCAGGTTTTGTATCTATTTTTACAATACTTATTCAATTAAACAAATGCATATATATATATGTTCAATAAATGAATAATGTGTAAGGCATGTAAATAAGACACATTTTTTTTGCCATGTTCTTTACTTAAACATTCCCCTCCAAAGATAACTACTAAAATAGGTCACAGTATAAAAATAGTATAGTAAGCAAGATAAGGACTAGATTCTGTTTGCAAACTGAGTGGTCTAAATCTGCCCTAACTCCATTGATTTCAATGGTTTGGCTTAGATTAAACTGTGTTGTTACTAATGAACGTTTATCTACTGCAGCTATGAGACACTAATTCCTCCAAAATCCTAACAGCAACGACCATGATTTAGCTGGCAAAAAATTAGAAAGTAGAAGGAAATGTCTACCCTCTTTCATTCCCTCTGCAGATTTCACCTTGAGTCCTATACTGCAGGAATGTCTGACCTTTTGAGCAGATGGATGCCACGGCTCTCATGGAGGTGCACAGGAGACACTCTCAGCCTTCCTCTGCCAGATAACAAAGAGTGTGCCCATAAGGGAGCTGCAGCCATCCCCTACACCCGGACTGTCTGACAGATTCCAGATTCTTTTTCGGTTTTCATACTCTCGAAGTTGTGTGGGTGGATGAGCACTTATATTGAGGGTGCCCAGAATTCTGCAGCTGTATCACATAGAAGCTGGGACCTGTGCTTCAGGGAGAGGGGTTAATGAACCCTTAGGGAAGTCAATGATTGCTAGAGCAGTTGTAATTACTTAAATCCTGTTTTTTTGCTTAAGTCTCAGGTGTCCCTGAGGACTAAGTCAAACAGCATATGAAATGATTATACAGAATAGATCAAATTAAAAGTTCATTGTAGGGCAACATCCTTGGACTGCACTAAGCATCATCCTGCTGGAGCACTTATTTTTGATCAAGCTCTACTTCTTCCCTAGTAGGCCAGTAATGTAATAAAAAAATGGCTTTTAATGTTTTTTTTTTAGTTTTCAGCTAATGCCTTCTTCCAGGTTCACTGCAAGTTTGATTACTACTACTGAAGCCATTTATTAAATATAAGGAGTGAAAACTAAGCCAAAGGTTTCAGTCTTAGTGAAATTTGACAGCTGGAAAAACACCAAGACTAGCAACTGCCAAGCAGAGGCAGTTCTGAATAGAAGTTTAAAACAAAAAATTAATCTTTGTCAACAAATCTTTCATAAATTATTTGGTTCGGGGCTGCTGAATCAAAATATTTTTCCCATCAGCTTTGCCAAAATATAGTCTATTATTTAGAATTCCTTTCTCCTTAGAGAAAAAATCTGAAAACTAGAAAAAAATCTGATTTTTAATACTTATCATGTTTATTACTTTGGTGTTGAACTTTAATACTTATTACAGTTGCCTTGTAATTAGCAAAAGTGGTCCAGTACCTAAGGAAGCTAATTTTTTCAAAAACCTGCCTGACTGTAGAGGCTTATAAGTGACTTCAGACAGAGTATAGGGCTTTCACCCACCTAGAATGCATAAAACTGCAGGGTTTAGTTATTAAACTTCATTGCACAGGTATGCATAGGGATAACGTTTTATGCAATATCACTAGAATTTAGTGCAGCTGTATTATTACAGAACACTTAAGAATTAAGTCCATTGCTCACCTCTTACACCTTCTAACTGCTGCTGAAGAATCCCTCATATAATTTGTCATCACCAGGAGCATTAATACAAATGGACAGGTTTGAATGAATAATCAAATCTTCCTGATACCTATTCTGAAGCTCATGTGGAGGCAGTCAAAACAATAATGATGCATGTCAGACTAAGCAAAGCATTCAAGATATGTCTAGACAAAAAAGTGAAATGATAATTTCACAAGAAATGGCCAAATATCTGAAAGCTTTTTATGACAAGAAAGAGTACTGAAGTATGTGATAATTCAGATAAGCTTTTTTTTTTCTTTTTCCCTGATAAAAATAATCTCCCTGGTGCCTGCTTTCAGTTGTCGTTATATTCTACCAGTGTGTGCTTTGTACAATCTCTTTGTTGCTGTAATGCTGGTTGATTGAAATTCTCAATTTGTAGGTCTCCTCGAACATGTTTATTCAGGGGATGGGACTTGCACAAAACAATACACTTGTGTGAGGCAATCCCATCACATCAGCCTTCATTATCATTTTTAGAGTCTAACTGGAGTACTTGTCAGTGTTGTACATCCTGTGCTCTCACAAAACGGCTTCAGTTGTTGTGTATTGATCTTTGATACTACATCAGCCTTAGCTTTACTGTGATATCTGAATTAGACAAGCATCTGATTGCCAAAACTGTAACTTTTCTGCACTAATACAATGGGACAACTTGAGCACAGGACTTGAGGTCTTTCTTCATATGTATTGTGGGTTTTTTTCCCCGTCAATATATCTTTGGTTTTTTAAAATTTAAATACCATCATTCTTATCTATTTTGAGATCCTAAATTTATGCACATGACACAGCTTACTGGATTGCTCTCCTTCAGATATGGGTGAAGAGAGTCTGAGTTCATTTCATATTTTCCACAGCTGGATGATACATCTATCCATTCCCCTCTTTGACACATTGCATGCCTTTAAATCCATCATGAGTAATTTTTCTTATGTGGAAGCTAATTAACATCTTGGGAACAGATTGCTTGCTTTGTCTTGATATTTTTTTGAAGTAACCAGATGCTGTAATTACTGTGTATACAGTTCTTTTTGCCTGTAGGTTGTCGGATAGCACTCCCCATCACTTTAATTAATAGCATAAAGTTAATTTAAATAGTAAAAGATGAGACAAATTTGTTGAGGAGTCTCTGAATGTAATAGGAAGAAAGATTTGTCCTGAATAGTAAAAGCAAAATAAACCTGTTTCAAATAACTCATGTTAGAATACTTAATTCCTTTCCTTTCTAGTGCTACTAATATTTATTTGAAATTCTCCTACTTTTAATTATATTCCTTTAGTTTAATTTTTACCATATACGTGCTAGTCCTCTGTGTTGGTTTGCTGTAAAATAGACCTAGATTTTCAATAATTGTAATCCTGGTGAAACCTGTATTTATTAGTCCTTCTTCTCTATCCCAGTGTCTACTTTGATTTGCTTATTCCTAGTGTTCCATTTCTTCTGATTTTTGTTTAGAAGCTGAACAAACTGGATTGGTATTAAGAAGAAAGATAGCTTATTGTTAATTACTTTTTAGGTGACAAGAGGAAATAAGATTTCTGTAAGATCTGGTTTAAAAGGATCCATATACAGAAGCAAAGAGAAGAGACAAGGCGTAGAAACATGAAGACATTTATAAGGGATGAGTCAAATAAAATCACTCTCCGCCTAGCCATTATTGGTTGTTTTTTCATAGCAGATTTACTTATGAACAGTGTCAGCTTGTCTGTATTTTAATTGGTTCTGTATACAATGTCCACTACAGTGCAACTCAGCTCCTCTCATATGAGAAGGGCTTGTTATATCAGACTTTCATCAGAGGCTTTCTGAGATCCAAACACGTTGTGTCATGTTTTAATCATCAGACTGATTGTAGTGTGTTCCAAACAGCTAAGACAGATTTTGTCATGAGACGTATTAAAGAAAGATAAGGAAGAAAGAATTCAATGGAATGTGTCATCAGCTGAAGTGCCAGAGAGATGCACAATGAAAGGAGAACCATCTGAGGATGGTTCTCACATCAAATCCAAAAATAAGACGGCAGCCTTCCTTCGTGTAAATCCAATGTTTATTTCATGGAAATTATTACAACATTTTTTCCTTGTCATAGTCTGTGACTACTCAAAATATTTTTCCTATAGCCATTAAATTCTTATCAATTACATGATGATGAATATCATACTTTTGTCCCGTCTTTCAGGTCAGCATGTTGTGTGTTGCACAGCTGTGACTGTAACTATAAAATGATAGAAAAATATTATGTCTGCAAAATATATCTTGTTTGTTGGGTTTTGTCCTGCATTTTTACTAGTCATGGTGGACCACTAATAAATAAGAAGAGCAATATCAATGACCTTTAAAGTCTATGTGAACTGTTTATTAGTGTCAGGGGAACATCATAAAAATGATATTTCCAATAGGAAATCTTGTTTTATACCCTGCTCTCTGAAATCAGGAGGAAGTATAACATCGATGCCACAGAGGAAATAAAGAAAAAAATGGAATAGCGATGGAACCAACCTGAGGAACCCTTAGAAGTCCAGCTGTTATTAAAAAGACTCAGTATGTGCCAAGAAAATAAAAGAGAATAAAAGAAAAGACAAGACCTGTGTGTCTTGTTTTGTGTATCTGGTTGGTTATTCTCCCGCATTTCAGGAAGCTTTTAAATGAAGAAGCTGAAAACATATTTGTTCCTCTTACATACTGTCTCTTTATAGGCAAAAATTATTTTTTAATGAGTAAACTCAGTCCCTGTGATGTACTGGCACTGTCAGTGGAATGATGAGCTGTGAGAAAACGTGCAGTTCCAACAGCAGTCTCCACCTTGGGGATCAGTGAACGAAGGGCAGCTAAAGGAAGGTTTTCCTTATTTTTGGAGATTGTTGATGAGCTTGGTTGGTTGTTGACACCGAAAGGTTCCAAACTGCTGTTGCCAGACCATATGAGTGGTCTCTGGGTTAAACCACTAGACCAGGCGATGCTTAGGATGCCAGTTGCTAGATTAGATGAGTTGGTGATGTAAGGATTGAGATACCTTTGGACAAAACAACATTGTTACTGTTGCGCATGGGAAAAAGAAGTGGGGCAGGGCAATCATGCAGCAGGAAATAATAAAGTCTAGAGCAGTGTGGGGAAGTAGCTGGAACAAACAGTAAACAGGGAAATATGAGAGAGGAGCACAAGCTAGGTCTCAAGGTGGGGGAGATGGGGAATAAGTCCAGAATAGGTGCAGGTTTTTCAGGCAAAGGAATAATCCAGTTAAGGTAGGAATGATGAAAGGAGATGGACATAAAGATCATAAACAGTTGAAGTGAGATGTATTGCAAAGGTGTTTGGTAAAGGGGGAATTACAGAGAAAAGAACCTTCATCCATTCCAGCTACAGTCTCTTTAGTCACTTACTCATGCTGAGTAACACCCAGCTTGTGTTCCTTACTAAACTGACACTGTGTTAACAGTAACTGAAGGGCTGAATGGTTTTAATTTTACAATATCTTGTGATATCAGTAGCAGAAACACAACTCACTCTACAGAGAATTTTTATGGAGTTGGTTTCATTAATTTTTTTTTTCCCTGAAAGAGGCAGGAGCTTTATATGCAGGATATGCCAGATGGAAAGCAGCCAGCTGGAGACCCTGAGTTTTGCCAAATTCCAGGTATTCTGACATGCTGCAAAGGAGCTGAGCCGGGACCACAAATGGCAAACAGGAGATGTTTGAAATCTACATCAGCTCTGAACAAGCTTCACAGAAATCTCCCTGACTCCATAAAACAATTCTGACAAATTAGCAATTTCCAAGCAATAAGAAGCAGCCTCTCAACCTCTCAAACCAGTCATCACATTTGAAAGCAATTCTAGATCCACACAGTTTCTACTAGGCTGAAGTAGGTATCAGTCAAAAGTCTGCTGGACTTAAATTCATTAGTGCCCCTACTGGCAGTCAGTACTGACTGAAGTGAAAACCCAAACTACTGTAATGTGTTTCTGGAGCCTGTTCTAAAGATGATGAGGTTATTAATCTTCTGCTAAACTCCAACAATTTAGCTGAGTGCAATTTGACCAATTTACATGGTGCATCCTTCACAACCAAAACCCAATGCATTTTATAAAAACATTGTGCTCTGGGCGATGACAGCCCTATGTCTTGTTCACTATATTGTGTGTACTGCAGAGGTTGAGATAACTGTTCTGGACAAACAGAATAAAGATGTTGTTATCTAATATTGGTATTCTGAAGGGCAGAGGGGTGAATGAATGTCACTCTGGGAGCACACCTTATTTCCCTGCTGGTAAAGCAGACTAATATGGAAAATCTCATACTGCATTACTTTTTTCCATGTCTACCTTCTCTTTTACTGTCAGATTATTTTCTTCAATGCTGACTTGAATTCAGTGATTATATATATATGTACATAAAAATGAATTACAAAGAAATGTATTATAAAACAATTAGTATTTTTGATTTAGAAATTGAAAAACAAGATGGGATTGGGAAAAGTAGACAGAACATAGCTTTTGTTAGCCCATTATTCTTCTAAGAAAACAGTAGCTGGAAGTATTATTTTGCTGAGGTTTACACATTTTAAATAGCAATAAAAGACATGGCACGTTTTTTCAATTTCATGAATGAGTGAAGAAAACTGCTGTGAGTAGCAGTCAGTTACAAGAACTAATTGATCCAAACTTCAAAAGGAAAAGCAAGGTCAACAATTTTGCTCTTTCTCAGTATTATTCTGCTTCGTCATATGAATGTACCACATCTAATATTCATATAGATTTTAAATGTTTTCAGCAGGTTTCAGCAGGAAAACAAAATGTGGAGGTGGAAACATTCCCTGTGAGTTTCCTGACACTCCTCATCCAGTCAGTATTATCTTTGTGACACCTGCCTGTGAAATGCCCCATTGCATTCCAGCTGAACACAAGATCACTTCTTTTTTCACAGTCTGAAGCTCTTGGTACTGCTCTACAGTCATAAACAACTAGTTTTGGTCCAGCTGAGAGGCAGCTGCTTTGAATGGTGGGTAAAGGTCTTGTATACCAAGTTTGATTGCTCAGTGACTGGTGGGTTTGGGACAGAAGCCTCAAAAGTGACAAGAAATGCTGTGTGCTGTAATGAAGCAGTGCAGGCCTCCCTGTGCTTAACTGCATCCTGCCACTGACTGCACTGGAGTGCGGGTTACCAGGAGTCACCAATGTTAAAGCAGTGACCTTTTAGCTTATGGACCTCTGCCATCTGCCTCTATGCTGTGCTGTGCCTTTTCTGGGCTTTAAAACAGTCTGCAGATGAATTAATGTACCTGTCATCTTGCCCCCAGTGAGATTTGTGCCTGGTCTTTCAATGATCTCTCCAGTAATGCTGCTCACATTTTACGGTTTTGATTCCCTCATATTGTAGATTTAGTTTTATTTTTCTGTAGATATTCCCTGGAGCCAAAACAGAAGGGAGGGGAAATCTTTGCTGCAAAAGTCTTATATTTTTAAGGCTTATGATGACAGAGAGGAGAAAGATCCTTAAAAAACAACTCCAGTTGTTTTAAAATCTTTGTTCACATTTTAAAATGATCTGTGGAACACAGATTTGTGTCTATAAAACAAACAAACAAACAAATCTTGTGATGTTATTAATAAAGCAGGTGGCTCATCTTTCAAAATCCCATTTTAGCCAGGCAGTGATTTTCAATGAAACCTGACATGTTCATTTTTGCCAAACTTAGCAGTCCCCAAGGCCTGTTGAAAGTCATTCGAAAAAAGCCTTCTTAACAGATCAGTTTTCTTTGCTGAAGCTGTAGCATCTCCTGTTTTTATAAAGATTTGTTTCTTTTACATCTGCATTAGTTGAGCAGCAAGCTGACTCTGGTGACACAGATTAACAAACTAGGCTAGTTACACAACACTGAAGAATGATGCATCCTGGAAGCCATTTAGTTAGCACCTTTGTATATTGGCAACTATATTTTCGTTTTTCCATTTATTATAGAGAACTAATACTTATGAATCTATTGGCATAATTGATGTCAGCTGGGGAATTAGAGCCAGCTTTGCAAATATGTTAATAATCACTGCAAATGATAGAAAGCACTGGGACAAATCCAGTTTGAATTCATTGACTTCTCTGAGCTCATAGAGTATTTTCCATGTTAAACACATGATTTTGTTAAAAAATGCCTCCCAGACTACTAGTTCACATTTTATTGAGAAAGACAGTCTGCGAGCTGCCCATTAAGAAACTCTGCTTGACAGAGTGAATAAGCAGTCATACTTTTTGAACAAGTGTGGCTATTTACTTATGGTTATGTGAACAGAATAATAATGAGTTAAGAAACTTTGATGAAAGGCATTCCTTTTGTGGTCTTGCTTCCAGTACAGAATGAGAAAAGGACGTTTTTGGTTGAGCACAGCTATGGTTTCTATCTCAAAAAAAAAAAAAAAAAAAAAAAAAAAGAAAAAAAAAACCATGGATCTTTCTTTCCTCCTCCATCTCCAAAGTCTCATTTTAGTCGGAGGGATGATCTGTAGATCTTATACACCTGTCAGCCTGACCTTGGTGCTGGGGAGGGTCATGGAGCAAATCATCTTGAGTGCCACCATGAGACATGTGCAGGACAACCAGGGGATCAGGCCTAGCCATCATGGCTTTATGAAAGATGGGTCCTGTTTGACTAACCTGATGTCCTTCTGTGGCAAGGTGACCTTCTTAGTGGATGAGGAAAAGGCCGTGGGTGTTGTCTTCCTGGACTTTAGTAATGCCCTTGATGCTGTGGAACTTGTATCTTTCCCCTGTGTGCTGTTTAAGCAGATACTGTGTGGGATGAATACAGTGCTGGTGTCAGAAGGAGGGCCTGAAACCTTCCCCTGCATCTTTCCAGATTTGGGGTTGTGGGCATGGTTTGAAGGACTTGGTAGAGAGTCATCACACACCTTCTTAGATCTGTAGAGCATGACAGCTCTGGCTCTTGTTAGATGTGGCATCTGGATTTCTCCTCAAAGTCTTGGTACTGCCAAAGTGAGGTTTTTTATGATTCCTACATGGTGAGTGGGAGCCAACAATTTGCAGAAGTTCTCCCAGTCAACCTGTTACTTGTAAGAGATGCTTACTAAGCCACTAAGGATGAATACTGATTGAACTTGTGAAAAGCTTTCTCAGTAGGAACTGGGCTCCACAAAAACAGGTTGGGTGTTTGAAATGTCATTTTCCACTGACAGCAAATAACATTCCTTTTTTAGCTGTAAAATCAATGTCTCTGAGCATTGCATTGTAGGAGAAGACTAAGGTAAACCCCTGAGGGATCATGTATAGGACTTTCCTCTTGACTCCTATTCTGCTCCATCGAGAATAAATCTAGAAACTCACAAAGGTGCCTACCGTCTGAATTAAACACCCTAAATGGATCAAACAGCACTGAAAGGCATGGCTTCAGGTATATGAGCTATGAGTAGAGGGCAACATGAACTGGAAAGCAGGAAAGCTGTATTCTGAAGGAGAAATGAGTCTTGGTCTCTCATAGCAAGTGCTTGAATTCGCAAGTCACTTCTGTATCAAATATAAAGAAAAAAAAATCTTCAAAGTGGCACTGTCTGCATCTGGCTTCTGAAAGTCCTCATTTTGTATCTAAACTGGAGTACTGAGTGCAGTGTGCATTGAGAATTTTCTTGCACAGTTTTCAGAATAATTATCATAATGAATTCAGTAACCCTCTCTTAATGTGGTTATCATTCTTCCCTGGTTTCAACAGGAAATTATAAGTTAATTTGAGCAGAACTTTTTTTATATGTTAACGTTGTATGAGAGGGTCCATCTAAGGCTCACTACTTGAGGATTTTGCCATTATCTGATAATAAATGATGAAGATGGAATATCCATGTTGAGGAAGGAAATACTTCAATTTGACCATATAAGGACAATTTTCTCCTGCATAAATTAAGATGAGCTTTCTACTACAATATTATTTAGCTTGTGTTATATCTGTTGATTTCTCTGCAGATAAGTGTTAACATTTCCTGCCGATGTGCAGTGGTCTTTTGGTTTGATACTTCAGCTCTGTAAGAGATACTACCTATAGAAAATATACATTTCAGCAGAGACCAATCCTAGGCAACTTCCTTTTTTTCATATTGTTTTGCTTGTCTGACTTGTTTTTGATTTTTCTTTTCTTTTTTTTTTTTTTTTTTTTTTCTCGTCGCGTTTTTTTTTATTTTTTTTTTTTTTTTGTCTTTTTTTTTTTTTTTTTTTTTTTTTTTTTTTTTTTTTTTTTTCTGGTGGTGTTTTTTTGTTAAAGTTATTACTCCATACCAGCAATTCTATAATGCCAGACTCTCCCCCTTCCTGTTAGTTTATATTTAGCACTGAAAAATTTCCCGCATACATATTCTAAATTGTGAAAAATAGCCCTTTTCTGCTAGGTATATATTTTAAGGCATCTTTAAGCAAAATAAAGGTACTCTCTTTTCAGAACTTGTTAAACCACATCTGCAGTGCTGAATCCAGTTCTGGGTTCCCCAATACAACAGAGAGATAGAACTGCAGGAGAAAATCCATCAAAATATCTCTAAGATGCTGAAGGGATTGGAGCTTCTCTCCTATGAGTAATGGCTAAGACACATGTGACTCCACCCTGGAGAGGATAAGAGGTAAGAGCATCTTATATATGTGTGTGAATGTCTGAAGGGAGGGAACAAAGGCAACAGAGCCAGGTTCTTTTCAGATGGGCCTAGTGACAGGACAAAAGTCAATGGTCACAAACAGAAACACAAGAGATTCCCTTTGAACATCAGGAAACACTGCAAGGATGATGGAGTGCCAGCAGAGGTTGCCCAAGAAATTTTTATCTTTGGAGAAATTCAAAAACTGTCTGCAGAGGGTTTTGGGCTGCCCTGCTCTAGGTGGCTCTGCTTGAGCAGGGGGTTTGAGCAAGATGACCTCTCCAATCCCCTTCTGACCTCAACCAATGTGTGGTTCTGTGATTCCGTGAAATGCCAGACTTCATGATTTTGGGTTGAAAATAAAAATCTCTGGTGTCTCAGAAATACAGCCATGCTGGCCTTCTAATAAATTTAGCATCACTGGCACATTGCAGTCTTTTTTTGTTTCTATTCCCCTCTGTTTTCTCAGGGCAGATATATATATATGTATAGTAGTAAACTCTGGATTTTCAAATGGCTGCCTTTATATTCTTGCTGATTGATACAGAAGGGTATTTTCTTCTTCTTTTGCTTTTCATGCTTTTCATGCAAATTATTTTTGAGCACGATAAAGACATTTATCAGATTCTTGGAGACAGATGTGGATTTACTGGGACGAGCAGAGGCTACAGCCTTTCCTCTCTTGAGGTGCCCCTTGATACAGCACACCTAAGCCTTTATGTGAAGGCTTCTTTGCACCTCCCAAGGCCGAACCAGTTGAATCCATCACTTTAGTTATGTTTTACTACCTGAGACTTTCAGATCCCCAAAGTGCTGTCAGACACCTACAGCTTGCTATTTATTTATTTAGAGTTATGGTAGTTGCACAAGCAAATGTAGCTCTCGTCTAAGAGGCTTTGCTGATTACAAGCCCTGCTTACTCACCGAAAGGTAATTTACTGCCTGCAGGGCAAGACTCAGGTATACCCAAGCTTCCTGGACAGCTAAATGGATCGTTCCATTCCAGAGTTCATTCACTTGCTGGCTTCTCTCAGACTGTTTGCAAAAGCACTTATCCTGCAAATGCTTACTCATGTAAGCTATAATACTGTAATCAGAAAGTAAGTGGGGCTTGGAGACATTAAGATTTTTTTTTTAAGTGAGTAAGCACTTTCAGGGTAAAACCCAAGGGCATCAGAAATTATGATAATTTTCTGCATAGTTCATTGTCTATTTTTATCTTGAAGTCTGGATCTTTACATAACTTTCTATTAAATTGTTTGAAATCTTCTCTTCCCAGACCAGTCGCGGAGCCCAATAGGTAGACATTCTTATGCTTCAAAGCATTTTCTAATGACTCCCTATAAAATGAAATTAAACATTAGCCTGAATTATAGCTGTGATCTGCTTCTAAGTTCCTTTTTAAGCACTAAATTATATCCTAGTAGTGACTGTGTCCTTTCTTCTGTCCCTCTGAATCTCACTTTAAGCTTATCAAATAACTGCTTTAACAAAAGTTGGCACTGAGGTTCATGACTCGTCCTTTTAAAATGAGATTGTTTACAAATGTCTTCCCAGCACCTAACAACTTACATGCAAGTGCACTTTTTAATCTCCAAGGATGAAGAAGAAAACGAAGATGTGCCCATGCAGGGGCAGCTTTGCCACAAAGACTGAAAGATAGCCATCAAAGCAAAAAAGTCTCTAATTTGATGAGTGGAGGACTGTGAGCTACCCAGGCAGACATTAACTGGTATGTATATGCTTGACTTGCTGCTGCTATTACCACTCTTTTTAATAGTTCTCTGACTGCCTTTAAAAGCAAGTTCCTTGTAAGAATGCTTTCATATCGCGAACAGTTCTGGTGATTTCACTCTTCAGCTATTTTCTTCTTTCAGCAGTTTATAAAGACTGTTTAACTCAAACTCCAGAAACATTAAAGTAAAGGGTGATGTTTTTCCAAGCCATATGTTCTTGAATAGTGTATTTTATGAAGTTGATAATAAATACTTTAAGGCATAGCAGCTAAAAAAAATTCAACCTAATGTAAGCAGGCACAATTCCAGTGATTTCAGCATTAACTTTAGGGATGAATTTAACTGTCTATTTTCACTCAGGACTGGGTATACTGTTCAAACTGCGTAGGTTTTGTTGACATTATATGTTGGGCTGGAATCTTGAATAAAATTGCATTTTTTCTACTCTATTCATTTTAAGAATTACTTCACTCTATTTCCAGCTTTATTGCTTTGCAGAAGTGTTAAAATGCTGGTATAAAATGTTCACTAGGTATAAAATCTTGCCTGGTACTTGATCATTCCCCTATCTCAACAGCTTTTTAAAGACATTCTTCACCTGCAAACATTTTAATCCTCTTTTACATGAAAAACAAACTTAAACCTCTAATACATGCACTATTCTACATAAAAACACCAGCTGTAGGCCGTAAAATGTCTATTCCATTGAATCATAAATTGCAATACCAGGTAATCCTCAAGTAAGCAAAGCTTTTAGTCTTGCTACTTGGTATGCCAGGGAAAAATAGATAACCTCAGAGAATTAAAGCAGGGTTGTTTCCCTTATACTTGGAGAAATACAATGTACAGAACTTGCTTATCTAAGCTTTGGTGAGGACAGAATAGATAGCTTGGACTGCCAGGTTGACGTTGGTCTTACTCAGTCACTTTTTCTTCATCTAGAAAGCTGTTTTTGGAGGTGGCTTCTTCTGCCTTCTCTTTCCTTAGATGTGAAACAAGAAGGTTTTGAATGTTGGTGGATTGTAAGTTGTCCAAAACTTTCTTCTGTTCTCATTCCTTCACTGAACATCTAATTTCTCTCTTCTTCCTAGACTGTATTCTATCTTGCAGTCAGCCACTTTAAATAGATATCTGAGGTGTGAGGGGATGATATGAGGGTAAAACTCATCCTCACAGCTTAAATACTCTTTTCACATTATTTTCGATTGGAATTATAATTAAAAATAAATCTATTTATGTCAGGAAACTATAATCTCATCATAACCAGAATTGAGAGGGTATCATGGCATCTTTTTGACTTTGTTTTTTGCCTTTAGATAACCTGAAATTTCTATGTGAATTGCAATCTTTAAGAAACGGTTTTAAAATCTTTGTAAAACGTCAGATTTTTAATTTCCATTCTTCTTAAGGATGTCAACATGAAAGAAGAAAGATAGAAAGATAGAAAGATAGAAAGATAGAAAGATAGAACGAAAGAACGAAAGAACGAAAGAACGAAAGAACGAAAGAACGAACGAAAGAACGAACGAAAGAACGAACGAAAGAACGAAAGAACGAACGAACGAACGAACGAACGAACGAACGAAAGAAAGAAAGAAAGAAAGAAAGAAAGAAAGAAAGAAAGAAAGAAAGAAAGAAAGAAAGAAAGAAAGAAAGAAAGAAAGAAAGAAAGAAAGAAAGAAAGAAAGAAAGAAAGAAAGAAAGAAAGAAAGATAGATCTATAGAAATGGCCCTTACTGGCAATTTGCTCTTTAAAATAATGGTATATTAAATGGACTAATGTGTTCAAATGCCATGAGCTGACAAATCTAACTCATTGATCAAAGGATACTTTTTAATGAGTGGAGGGAAATTTACAGCACACTTGTCATTTTAACAGCATTAAAGAACTTTCAGGAACATGAAATCCTTAAGTAATTTCTCTTAAAAAAAAAAATCTATTTCCCCCCCTCCTTTCTTAAAAAAGGAAATTATAAACATGCTATAGAATTAATAATAAATCATTGGATGTTAAACTATGATCATTATCTCATGACTGTATAATATTTTGGTTTCTTGTCCCATTACTGAATACGTTCACTTGTGTTAGTGTATGCCAAGTCATTTCATGATACCATGGATTTTGATAGGGAAGTTATGGTAAGTTTTTGGAAAGCAGAGATTTGCCTCAATATTACAACTGTATCTTTATTATTCTCTAAAACCTATTGAGGGATCTTTAAAACCTATTTCTGGTCTAGTTTTATCACTGGTGTAGAAATGAACAAGATACTAAGGAAATAATAGACTACTGATATCTATGGACAGGAAAGACCTACAGGGGAGCTGAAATTATAAACATTGCTTATAACAGCAGCTACTTACTACCTCCTAAACTAGTCAAAAGCATTATTAAATTTTTGGGCACTTTAAAATATTATCCTAATTTGATTTTATCCTCTGAATAATGAAATACAGAGTTTTTTCCCAAAGTCATTCAGTTTCTTAAATCCCCTGAACTATAAATCTATCTGTGCTACCTGCATGACTCCAAAATCACACTGCTTGGAGTCAGAGAGGTTGAGAAAAGAAGTTGTGTTATAAAAGAGACCAGAAAAGATTTAGAGAGAAAAATAAATACATAAAAATTAACTATAAGTTAGTCTTATCTCTTGCAGATAGGAAAATTTTTAAGAATAAGAAAAAAATTCTGAAAAATATTGCTAGAAATCAGTGCCAGCAAAATCCATCCAGGAAGGAAGGGAGACAGCAATTACTTGGCTCTAGTTTTGCCAGTGTAACAAATGCAATCTTGGTCCTCACTTGGCAAATGGCAAAAATCCCATTGACACTGATAGGGCCGATATTTTGCTCCATGTCCTGCTGATGCAAACCTGGCACAATAACCAACCAACTCACATTGTACCCAGCAGGACTTTTGCCACTGACTTCACTGGGAGCACTGCTGAACCTTTTGCCCTTGGGCCATGAGGCAGAAATCAATGAGATATCTGCTTTAAATTAGGTCATGTATTCCAATGTTGTTTGTTTGGGTTTTTTTTTTTTTCTTGTGACTACATCAGGGTCAGATCCATAATATGGCACAGAAGTGGAACAATCAGCTTTCAGTGTACACATTAAGGTGTGCATAGATGTGATGTTGTGTTACAGATTCGATCAATCTCAGCTCATTTCAGCTGTGATGTAATTTCCATTGGTCTCAGTGTAAAAAAAAAAAATGTAGAAATAAATCTGGCCCATTTTTTCTCTATCAGAGCAAACAGAAGATTTTGTAAATAAAAAAAACTAAAAAAAAAATATTGGCTTGATGTTGCTTTTCAAATTTGCTTTGAAATAGTTCGATTAATGTAGACTAGTAATCTGTAGTCAAAATTGGTGTTAACAAAGCTGAACACCTTGTTTGCTGTCTTAAATATTGAAATAAAAATGTTAGAAGTTAAAGACCATCTAGTAATGTGTAATTTACAAGAGCATATTACTTTTGTTTACAAGCGAAAACTTCAGTGTAATAGAACCTCTTTCCAAAGGAAAATGTAGCCTAAAGGGTACAGACCACACTTCATTTCAAAAGCCTAGGAGAATATCTCCCTGAGACTCTTACAAATTATGGTTATTTTTCAGAATGCATCAATGGAAAACTATTAAAATGTTGTAATGTAAGAAAAATGTCAACATTTCTAATTGTTATTCTTCTGTGCACGTGTGTGTGTGTGAAGATACATACAGAATCTGTGACATATATTTTTGCATAGTGATAATACTGTGTTTATTTCTGTAGGTGCAAGTGGACAATTTTTTAAATACAAAGAGCATTTTAATATTTCTGCTTTACTTTAAGGGCAATAATTGTCATTGCCATGGTTTTTGAAGATACATGGCATACATTATCAAGTACTCAAGTGGCGTACTTTGACATTGTATGTGAAGATGAGAATATGTAATCTGATATGATAATTATGAGAAGAAAAGGCAGCCCAGCCAACACCAAATGTGTAACATCTAACTTGCTAATGAAGACCCACTGGGAAAAGATAGACTAGATTGTGTGATTGGATTTTCACCATTTTAAGAAAACCTTTCTTAAAATTGCTTTTTACATTTTATTTAGTTTGATTAGTTTATTTATTTTGATTAAACAATCGGTGTTTGCAGATTTTTCTCCATTAGCAAGTGTGATTTTCATTTTTCTCTCTCTGCTCAACCCATTTTTCTCTGGTCCTATGTTTTGTACTGCATGTGTATGACCTCTTTCACTTTTATTTTACAAGCAGTGGGGCAGAACAGGTGAAATTATCCCTGCTTTCCGTAAGGGCATGTTAACCCTGAGCCCTGGAGCCTGATGCAGATCTCCTTGAATCAGAGTGGGTTTGAACTGGTCAAGATGTACAGTAGAGCATTTTAGCAGCACACTGACACAAAAGATGTTTGCACAGCACTGCTGCACCAGTTTGAGCCTTGATCCAGCCTCGTAACTTGCTAGGCTGGGTCTCAAATTCCTTATCGCCCCTTGCTAGTGGATGTGACACCAGCTCAGCTCAGCTCTAGCTCATCTGCCTACTCAGAATATACATAAAACATAGGAAGCAACCAAACATATATAAAATCTTGTTTCCTGTTGAACGAAGCCATGCCCAGTACGTCTTCAATACACTAGAGCAAAATTACCTTTGCAGAGCACCACCTGTACTAACTTCTCTGTGCAATATCATTAAAAACATTCATATCATATAGGCCTCATGTAAACCTAGAAACATTTTAAGTCAGAGGGATTCCTCTAAATCTATTCAGAAAAAGATATTTTCTCTGACAGTGTATTCTAGAGGAGGTTTCTTTGTGCTGAAAAGCATGCTTTGGCTTGAAGAAATTGTCAGAGTGAAGTTGGGTGAGTTGAGGCTCATTGAAATAGCCTTGTAAACAGAAAGATTAATGTGTAACCTTATTTAAGCCAAGGCTGGTTACCCGTTTTACCAATATTCCAAAAGTGCTGAGCGTTTTGTTGATCAGATGAATGTGTCTGTACTTGCTGCTCAGACACACAAAAATTTTTGACATGGTACCCACAGCAGATTGCGGATGGAAATCTCACAGCTTACAGGTGAGGGTTTCTTGGATGCCTGATAAGGAATATGCACTCCCTGGAATCTTGGACAAAACACACTCCTTGCTGACCCAGTATTAAGCCAGGTATTTGTGAAGTCATGGAAGTGACTCCTATGCTTAGACTGTGCAAAATAAATACACTAATGCAAAAGGAAACCCCAATTACTAGGCAAAAGGCATACAGAGCTCCAGTCTGGGTTACAGAGCAGTACATTAAGCTGTGGAAAACTGTACAAGGTAAGATAAAGGCTAGGATAAGGGAAAGGATAGAGGTATTGCAAAGAATAATATTACTGTGCAGGAATTTTAAAGATTTGGGTGACACACAACATGAAACAAGAGAATGGCAAAATCCCTAGCTCTGGGATTATAATACATAGGAAGAATGGCTAATATTGAAATGTAAGTTTGGGTTAAGCCCCTAAAGGCAAAAGGTGCCTTTTTGCTCAAAGGCCAAAGTCAGTTTTACAACCAAAGATTTATGTGAGGACCACCATATGAAAGTAGTCTCAGTTCCCCTGTGCAATGAATATCTGCGCCTCAGTGGGACAAAAGGGTTTTTTAAAATGAGGGGAATTTATGAACCACTAATTTTATCTTGATTCTTTCACCAGCTCTCCAAGGATGCTGCCAAAGAAATTCCCAGTGACATGACATGCAAAGTAGAGAAAGACCCTGGGGGCTGAAAGACCTGGTAAAAGTCTGCAGTTGTGAGGTACTGTGACAATGCAGAAAACATCCACTCCTGGGTATCTCTTACATACTCCACATGAATCTATATATTACAAGGACACTACTTTATATGGATTTTCACTGCTCACGGGCATGGCAGAATGCACAAGCAGAGTGTATTTGCACAACACAAATGAAAAGGTGAAGCACTTGTTCAGCCAAGAAGGGAGTTTGTATCTTCCTTAGGGATATCCAAGGATAACAATTTTTGCAATTGACATTAGGGCATCCTATCAACAGACATGAGAGGATGAGGGAAAACTTTTTCTTTTCTTCCTGTAAGAAAGTTTTCTTACAGCTTCTGCTTTAGGAATTCTTATTTCTACAGCTGGAAATAGTACTGTTACTGACAGGTTGGGTTTAAGACAACAAGTGCATTAAGAAGAACCTTATGTGCTCAAGGGATATTTGTGGGGAAACGTGTTAATGTAGCAATGAGATTCATCTGTAGTTGACATATCAAAGATAAATGTCAACTTATCTATTTGTTAATGGATCTATTAAAAGCTGTGTTTACACTTTCTGTCTGCTTTTTTTTTTTTTTCTTGAGCACTTACACATTGATGGATTGTGCAAACAAATACTTCATTAATCGCAGGACTCAGAGCCAAGTGAACACTTTTGAGTCCAGAATCATGTCAATTAACCCAATTTAATTGCTTTCATGATCCACCCCCACTTTTTAAAGTTCTTTTTAGGTTTTTGTATAAGACCAGAGGGACGTTGAGTAATTCTATATGATTGAAAGACTCTATGCATCCCATTTTATTAAGAAAAATACAATCTGTGCTCTCAAAATGGCACAGCACCATGGAACATAAAGAACAACACAAACACCAAATCCAAAAGCTTAATTAGAATGAGTCACTGAGGCAAAGTTGGCACAAACAGCCTGAGATTCCCAAGCTCAAGTGAGGTGGTGAGGGGAGAAGAATCCTTTCTAAATATGATAACAATTTTGTTTAAAATAATTTCTAAGATACTTTTTTCCTGCTACTAAATAGTAGCTTTTTCAGTATCAATGGTTTAAAGAAATCTGTCTTTAAGCTAAAATAATGATTCATTATATGTGTAGTTGTAACATATACCCATAGGTTTGCCACTTAGACACAAAAAGAAATATTTTTGGAGAATGATTGGAGAGCATTCTGAAATTATATAATAAAAAACTGTGTTTCTTCTACAGAGAGCTGTATAACATAGAAACAACTACTTAGCAGTTAAATATGACATGTACAGTGCAAATGATCAACCTGATTTTTTGAGAGGGGAAAACAAAAATTTTCTCACTTAGACCAGAAGCTAAATCTGAAAACAGACAGCAACTGAATCTTTTGTTATTTCTTAATGACTGAGAATAAAAATGTGAATTTTCGGTTTGATCTTGTATGGTCTTTTCTATATTGAAAAACCAAAGAGTTTAAAAAGATGCATTTAATCTTATATTTTTGAGAGCTGTATTGCTAGCATGTGGTCAAATGTTTGAATTCTGAATGAAATTCTGTACAATAATTTCACAAGTTACAAGCCAGTAAAATGTTACTCATAAAAACCTAAAAAAGTGATATTTTCTCTTCTATTATCTCACTGGTATACATTTCATTAACCTTGGCAAGTATATATGACATTTCTAACTAACTTGATGAAGAGGTTTTGCTATACATGTGTTTCTGGCATGGTATAAAGGAGTAATCACATGCTGTCACAAGACTTTGCAAATGGAACACTGATTTTTTTTCCCTAGGGTAAAAAAAGAAGCCACACTTTAAATATTATTTACTGTGTATCAGTTATTGAATCTATGAAAATTTTAAGGTTACAAACATTTTTATCCATGTTCTTAGTTTTACAAATCTTCCCAGATAAGAAAGAGAATTTTTAATAATAAAAACTTAAATGTGATGCTGTTTATACATCAACACATAAGAATGTTCTCTTATTTCAACTTTCTCAGACTCTCAACAGCTTCCTATAAATCCATGTCATTTGAACAATTCCCATATCTGTGAAAACCCTCAATTTGCCATTGATCGGACAGAATTCTCCTCTGCTGAAACAAGCTGTGATTGAGAACAATGTCTTCAATATATCTCTCCAAAGAAATATTTAACAGTTCAGCCCTTCTGAACAATGTTAAAATAATAACTTAAGCCTAAACTCTCGTTTGGTTTTCTCATTATGCTCACTGAAGCTAATGGGACTATATGCATGCTTAAGCATGTACTCTAGGGCTTTCTTTATAGGCTGTAGTTCAGAACGGCAAGGGGATAATATTTAATAAAGGAAGCAAGGTTTAGTTCAAACTTCCACCATACTGCTGTGTCTAATAGTGAAGGAAATTATTTAAAAACTGCTGGCACTCCATCCTTATTCAGCATGATCTCAAAACCACAGAATGGTCTACTACATTTTTCTGGTACTTAAAACTTGAAACATGAAAAGTTACGGGACTGTTCCCACAAATCCCCTGCTTGCAAGAATAAGTACTTACGGGGTGGACCTAAAAATCCTGAAGTTCTTTCTGAGTTTTCACTGGAGGCCGGGCAAAATCAGGGACTTAGAGTGCAGGCACCCAACCTGGCACCAGGTTTGTACCTAAGTTCAGTCAGAATCCAGATCCAGTTAGTATGTCTGTTTAAAACCCCATGTGAAAAACTCTTGGGAGCATGTCTAATGAGTAATAATGAGGTGTCTGCCTCACAAATGTAGCTTGGGCCACTATTTTAAATTTGATTTCAAATTAAAATAATGCTGAAAAAGGAAATTTGCCTTTTACTCCATAGCCTTTATATCGGATAAAATACTTACATAGAAAGTGCCAGTTTCTGGTTCAAAATCCTTTTCTGCCATTTAAGAATTAAAACTACATCTCTTTAAGGAATGGATATTAGCCATTGATCCTAAAGACTTTTCCAAGGATGGAGCAGGTTTTCAGTGTTTTGGCTGATTGTAGGTCCTAATTATTATGAAATATATAAATTCTTACATGCTAAATAATTGACATATATATGTCACAGGAAAAAAAAGTCAGCATCACTTCCTTAGGAAGACGTGGCAATTTTTCCTTCTGCTCTCTGCAGTATTTATGTATTTTACATTTAGAAGCCTCTAAATAGTTTTGTGAACTGTCACTTTTCTAATTCTCAACAGAATTCACTTTGAATCCACCTCGAAGGTAGGTCTGCCCATAGACCCCTAGCATGACATTAATGACTCTTTTTGGGAGTGAAATGTTTATAATTTAAATATTACATTCCCTAATTTTAGGTAATTGTGCTTCGCGTTAGATATGTACTATGCATTAAGATTATCTCCTTTGTCTTTACCGAGGCAAGTTTCCTGTTGAGACACTCAGGAATAGAAATTAAATAAGGTAAGTTGAGCGTTGGTCAAAACTGAGTTTCTCTATAACTGATATTAGGACATAGAAGATATTAACCCAATCCAGAGGATGGGAACATTAGCTAACATTTCATGTGCCTTGGGGTTATCATATTCTTACTAGGTCCTTTACATTTTTTCATCTAATGTTGAGTCAACCTCAGTATTACATTGTTCAAAATGTTTTCTTAAATATTCACAAATCCTTTGAAGTCATTTAACTTTATCAGGTGCAGCACTTCACACATCTTATTTTTTTTTTCTATTGCAAGTTATGCAAATGTAGATTAAAACATGATATATTTTAGAGAATGTTTCCATCTCTGTGAAAGAGTACTTAATATTGCTGTTTAAGTGTGAGTGAAAGAACTGATTGTAGTACCAGATGCATCTAAATCTAAGAGGGTGTTGCATTGTTCTGAGCTGCTGCAGCTTTTAATACTCAGACTTTTTGTCTCATATCTCTTGGAGAAGTGCTGTGCAGAGTTATTCAATGAGTGAAGAGGGACTCTAGGTATGTAGACTCGAATTATCAATATTTATTTACTTTTGTGTGGGTGTGTGTGTGCAGCCGTGCTGAAATGCTTATTGAGTTTGTTTTCTGAAAACAAATGTATAGCCTTGGATTCAGAAACAAAGCCTGGTTTATGTGCTTTACATACTTGGTTTTGGCAGAGCTAGTTTTTAATTCCTGTATTTTGAGGTCTGCAGTGACCTAGAACAATCTTTCCTGCCTTTATACCTAACACACACCACAGGTATCCCATGGGATTAAAAAACCATATTAATAACAACTGTCTTAACAAGTTTTAACTCTCTGATTATTGATAGGAATCGTTGCTTGGTTTACTAGCATAAACCAAGGAATACCTCAAATGGAGATCTACCAACTATTTAAGAAACAAGTAAGTTACAAGTGATGAATATAACTCTGTATCTATATAGAGAATGCTTCTGAGAGAGATAGGATTATGAAATCCCAAAAGATACAATGTATTCCTGTTGAAAATTATGAGATAAAAATAGCAGAGGCAGATTTGAAGCAGCTATGTGAATAGTGTTTTTTTAGTTTTACTGTAGTTAAACAGAAAAAAATAGGAACACATGCATTATTATTAATAACTCAAGTTGTGGTTTTTTGGTTTTTAAAAGTCGAGTAGTTCCATGGTGTGTATCTGACTCGTCATGTATTTTCATATGCCTTAGTCCTGTGGCTATTAAAGCTGAACATGAAAAAAATGTACTGGGAACGCCAAAGGTGTCAAACATTAAATTGTATTTTTATCTCTAGTCTGTAGGAAAGGCAGAGTCTGGATGTGACAGGCTAAAGCAACCCTGGAGAGGAATGTTGCTTTCCTGTGGCCAACAACAGGGCACTGGCTCCTGGGAGCAGTGTGCTACCAAGATCAGCTTTGCACTGGGTAAATTAGAAGCTGCTTCTTGTCTCTTGTCCCCGTTTCCTACACAGGACATGCATGCTGTTTTCCTTTTCTGTATTCATGCAGTACTGTGGAAATTTTGATTTTGACCAAGACTGAAAGATCAAATAGGTAAGGCCAAAATGTATCCATCAGAGCTGTGCCTGGTGGTAAAGCCCCTGCTACTGCAGAGGCAGCGGTGAAGCAGTGCTGACAACAACCCTCATCTTGCATTTCACACAGTTCTGGTCTCTGTCAGCCTTGAGATGTGCCAATCAACTAGACAGCACATGACCTGACATGCATCCTAATTGTGAACATTAGCAGTATCTGCTTCTAGCTCCAAGATGAGATTATTTTTCTGGTATGCCTATGAAGTAAAAAACTTTCAAAGAGAAAGGTTTTTCAAAGACTGACAGATTGGTCAGTCTCCTGGGAGGTAGAAGTCATTCTACCACCTCTGAACCCTTTCTTCTGCAGGCCAAAGGAGCAAAGTTGCAAAAATTCTATTATTCAGAGCAAATAGGTTTCAAGGAGGTTAAATATTGTATTGTATTGTGATAGCTCTCTCTATAGCACATCAAAGAAGAAGGAAGCAGTGAGACAAGAGGTGTCATGAAGTAATATTGCAGTAACCTAGGAACCTGTCAGCATGTTCTGTGAGATGGTGAGGCCATCTGTGACAATGTCCTGGAATTCACCTACTGAATGTGACAGAGCTGTGCCCATCCTCTTCCCTCTAAAAGATCCCTGGATACTATATGAGTCCAAAATCAAAAGGAATAAAGAATAGCACCTGAACAGAAATGGTTCCATTAGGGGCTAGTGAAAGCATGAAAGAAACCTGCGGAATGAAGAAGACAACTATACATTTAAAGAAAAGTTATATGTTGGCTAATGGGGAACAAACAAAAGGGAAAAGAACTGGTGCTAATTATCAGGGATCTCCTGTACTCCCAATTCCAAAGAAATGTCCTCATTTTCATTCCATATTCTTCTTTGATGTTACATAGAAGCAGCGCAGAGAAGGTTTTATTAAAGTGGTTGTTAGATATCTATTTACACTTTAAATATTAACGTAGCTTTTCTTTCAAGAATTAGATGGTTATTGAAGTAGCGAGGGAAATACGGACCAAACTATATAATTTCAAGACACATCTTTAGCAGCAGCAAATCTTTCTTACTCTATTCTCTTTACTCAAAGCAACACTTTTTGACTAAAATCCAGGGGAAAGCCATATAATGCAGTTGTGGTGAATTTGATGTGCGATTAGGGCTCCACAACTGTATGAGTTTGGTTACATGAACAGGCAACTCAGTATGTAGTACAGACTGTATTTGATGCACTTTTGGCTACTGCAGTTGGGGCTTGATCCCAGACATCATATTCAAGCATAACTCTCATGGAATAGAGAGTGAAACCCTGAATTATGGTCATAGAAACAAAGAACAAACCAACTATTCACAGCAGCTAGTACCATAAAACCTGGATGAGGTTTCCTGCAAGCTCCTGCAGCCTGCCATATGCCGGAGGGACACTACAGATATTGTGGCTGTTGGCAGGGAGATGCACAGCCAGGAGAGGTAATGCTTCATTCAGCATGTTCCTCTTGCAGCCCCTGGCAATAGGTTTTCTTCAGTTTCCTACAGAGCTGCAAATAGAAACTAAGGCTGTGTCTGACTCACTGAACCTTTAAGAAGGAGACAGGTGAAAAAGAGCTTGCCTTTTTTTACTTTTTTTTTTTCTCCAGGGTGAGTTCTCACTGCAGGACAAAGGTTTTATTCTAGTTAGGATATGAGATGTACATTTCTGCTCACAACTATAAGGACTAAATTCTTAGTTCAGATTCTATTGTGATATTCAGTGATACTAAACTGATTTCAGTTTCATTTTGGAAAGAAGTAAAAAGGAAGATCTCTTTTCTTAGCACAGCTATTTCTTTCTTAAATTCTGTGACTGTGGTAATTAAAAGCTGAATTTAGTCTTTTATGACTGACCTTCTAATTTTTCTCTCAAAGATCCCTGGGCATAACTTTGCTCTATATTTATATAAAACCCTATTCCTTAGGGCATCCAGAGAAGAAGCCCTAGTAAATACCTGAGAGCAGTGTGCCTTCTTGGGATCCTGCCTCTTGCGCATCCTAAAGATTATCTGCCTTTTGCTTCAGCTCTTTAGTAGCATTTCTGTTTCATTAGCTAACATGAGGGACCAAGAAGCACCCTGCAATAATTCCATAGTTTTGAAAACAGAAATTTCTTTTACATAAGATTTATTTTTCAGTCATTGAAACATGGCTGACCTGAAAAAGCAGTAATTCAGTTTTTTCTTATATTTTATGCTTTATACTTTTACAACTATTATTTCATTCAGAAACCTTCCTGTTTGTGAGATACTAAGTCATGGTGCCTGGAAATACATACTTATATCTCTCTAAATGTTTGCTCATAGTGACATATTTGTACATGGAGTTTCCCCAGCCTGCTTTAAGTTACATAAAGAAATATTGAAATATCTTATCCATCAACACTGGGATAAATGAACTTGAGATTACAAATATTGTAGTTTTTCTGTATGCTGGATGAAAAACAAAACCATGCAGACAACTCTGTCCTGCAACAACATTTCAGAGATAAGACTGTGATTCAAGCAACTCCTGCTAATCAGATTTGGGTAAAAGTTTGAAAAAAATTGACTTTTGGCAGGATATTCAATATATAATAGAACCATTAAACATTTGAGCTTCTAGAACAGTAGCATAAATGCTCTAAGGTCACAGCTGTATCCTGTGGGCTTTTAAAATTTCTATATTTATCCGCCTGGTGCATCTATCCAGCACCCGTGAATCTTTGGGCAAATCCTTGGTTGCTTTTGCAGTCAACTGGATCAAAGTCTACGTGGCATGAAACAGGAAGGTGCAGTTTGTGAAATGTATCTTCTGTACTACCCACTGGAAATATATCCCTTCACTGGAAAAAAAGCTTTCTGGTGTTAGGAGTAATAGCTGAAGGAGTAGAGGTGCCTTGAAAGAAGCAAGGCAAGGGAACCAAAATGTTGCTTTCCAGTGTGACACTGTTTCACAGTTATCTATTTTTTCGCTAGTTTCTAGGAGTAGGAGAAACAATATTACTCTTGAATGAAAGATTCTGGGACTTCAAGTGTACTTTTATTTTTGAATATGGAACCTAAAAATTAAATTTGTAGATACGAGGATAAGTAATTATTTCTGCTTCATTCAACGTAAGATTGTAGTGACTCTCTTTTTTTGGTCACACTTCTGGTAGTAAGATCTGTCATCATTGCATTTTTTTTTTTTTTTTTTAATGACTCTAGTCCTTTAAACTTACCCCCAGGTTTGTGAAATAACTATGATCACAAGAAGCAAAAAATACAACTTGTTTAAGATTAGCCTTGAAGTCTGCCTCAAACAGCCCTGGCCAGCAGCAGTCTTATGGTTTTGGACTAGTGGGGATCCCTGCTGCCCTCTGTGCAGGCACAATATCCTTGCTGGACTTGTGTGTGCATAGTGTGTGCACAGCTGCACACACTATGCACACACATTCACGTGCACAGTGGCACATGAAAGAAATAAGACTCAGATTATACAGATTATAAAGCTGTGGTAGGGGTGGACACTACTTTTGTCAAGGCAGGAGTCACCACAGCCTAACTCCTGCTCTGTGCCTTGTGTTGCAGCTGCAAAGACAGCCTGCTGTTTTTCCAATTCCTCCAGCACCAGGAAACATAAGGGGAGCCTATACTGGATGACCCAAAACAATGCATGAAAACAGCTGAGGTTGCTATGAAAGAACAAGCTGGGGGATGAGTGCCAGTTCAGCTGCTTTATTGCAGCTTTGCACCTGCACAAAACAGAGTAGGACAGCCAAAGACAGGTAAGTTAGTGAAGTGAAAATAGAAATAGAAAAAAGAAAAAGAGGTGCTGCTTGTTATTCAGCTTTTGTGTGGTTTGTACAAAATCTCTTGTAATGCTTTACAACCTCAAGGCATCTTCTGGAGGGGCACAGATTCCCATGTGGAATGTTAAATGGTAGTCTGCAAGGAATCAGTGTAATTTTGTGAACTGCTTTTCTATTCAACTAGCTTTTCTCTATTTGACCAAATTAGGAGAAGCAGATGCCCTCAGAACAAAAATACACTTAGAGGAAATTCATGCTAATGGTAAATCATGAGGATGTTGACACCAAGTGTTGGACTGGAAGGTGGGAAGGGACAGAACATTCCAAGGCTTCTGGATTAGAGGTGCTACCTTGGTCTGAGCTGAAGCCTTGCCAATTTGAGGCCATATCCTCAGAGAGTCTGACAAGGCAGCAAGTACTGAGTATTTCCCTTTCCAAAGGAAGCAAGTATAATAATTTCAGCACTGAGAACTGTGCTGTTGGAAATGCTTCCATAACGTTCTTAGGTAAAACAACAGATGCCTAAGCAAAAAAGCAAGTATGGCAGTGCTCCTATTTGTGAAAGTCTGAATAAGTCTGTTCAGCAAAAGCAAAATTTAGAACACATTTTCAAACCACCAGTCTGTTTTATGCTTATGTGCAAAGAACATGCTAAACAGAGAGATATGACACCCAAATACTCATTTGCCAGCGGAAAAACAGCCCCAAGTTAATACATGAAAACAGTTGTACATCTTCAAAGATAAATGAGCAGGAAACATAAACAAGACTAAACAAAAATTAGCTTGAAACCTACGATGCCATGCTAAAGAAATGACAGTATGAAACACAGAGGTAATTCTTCAGTATTGTCATTTTATTATATCTGTACCTTTACAACAAAGGCTTCTCATATTATCAAGCCCACCTGTTATTCGCAAATGATGAAGTACAATGATCTGTCAAATCACAGGTAGTACACTGAAAAATAATATTTAAGAAGACTTCTTTGTCTTTCAATCTTAAAAAAGGAGGAAAAATATTTTATATTAGTAATATAAAAATCAATCTTTCAAGAAGGGATTGCAAATATGTTTTTTGAGCTGTGGAAGTTTCTGCAAAGTTACCTCTTTTCACAATGACAAATTATGTAAGATTGCTACAAGTCTTATTTTCCTTTACTTTTTTCCTCTTTTTAAATTTTTTTTTTCCTATTTATTAAGGCTGTTCTGGAATATTAAGTCTGCATACAACTACTGTGATACTAATACTTTGCTTTATATGCAATATATTTTAACATCATTTAAAATTATTGCTCTCTACAAAACATTTTTATACTCTATTTTTCATATGCATTCAAAATAATTGGTGTAAGATTTTCTTATTCTTAGCAAAAGAAGACATATCCCCAGATGCATTTTCTTTTGTTTTTCTTCCTTACTTCTCTCCTGTGTAAATACTACTATAAAAGTACCTTTAACAAAAGACCATTCACTATAAAAAACTTCCTCAGCAGTGACATGATACACCACACACCCACTTGCGTAGTCTTTATCAATAACAACAGAAACAGTGTCAAGTGATAAAAATACATGTGATTTAAATCAGCCATTTTGGGCGTATATTTATTCAAGACCCTTCAAGTGGAGATGAATAGCAGGTTTCTAAATGTGATATGAGGGTAAGCAAATGAGTCATTATTTGTATTCTAGAGCAATAGAGTTGGGCAAGAACAACACTACAAGAGGGAATAAGCAGCCGTATCTAACTGTTTATTCTATTACATTCATCACCACAGGGTGTATCTGTGCATGTCAGGTCAAGGTCAGTGATCCTTGTTCACATGAATCATTCTCAGTGCTAATGAAAAACACCCCTGATGCTGCGTGGTCAAACACCCAGCAACTTCAGCAGACTTCTGACACTCCTGATTCCCT
Organism: Dasyornis broadbenti; assembly: GCA_013397935.1. NCBI lineage: Eukaryota > Metazoa > Chordata > Aves > Passeriformes > Dasyornithidae > Dasyornis > Dasyornis broadbenti. The sequence goes on along the minus strand of VZRN01004254.1, from coordinate 2,790,536 downwards.
TCTGCAAGCCAGAATTCACAGGTGAGGCAGGATGGTGGAGTGGGGGAATTCAGGGATTAGGATGGATGAGATCTTAACAGAGGCTGTTTGAGGAGATTGACATTGAAGAGAAAGAGGATAATTTTTTACTGGAGGACGAAACAGTGCTGCTGTGGGCCAGCTATGGCTGTTTTACACCTTGCCTGTTTGAGTTTCAAAGCTGAAGGGTCTTTCAAAACGAAAAATTAATTAAAAAAGCGCAACTTGGTTCTGAGTTAGTTTCCAAATAATTAAGTTTTCAAGCTATGTTAACAATAAATCCTAATTACCTTTCTCCAGAAGTTTCTTAAGTCAAGGAAACAGAGACAGAATACAGTAGCACAGGGAACAAGGATTTATTTTTCTTCCCCCTCCTCTCCCCCTTTCAATTCTGCATTTTGTCTGCATTTCAGAGTCCAAACAGAAAGTAGGATGCTTTTTGTGGAAATGTTGATGACATATAGATGAAAAATTAAAAATCAACCGTGGAATATCTTTTCAGGGCTGTTGCAGCAACCACTATAATTTGATATGCAAGTGGGTTTATTACTAAGACTACAAGCAAAAGTTACACGAGTTATGTTTCTTGCATTACAGTAACCCTTCCACAGTAATTTTGGCGATCCCTCGCCAAAGTCAGGGCAGGAACTCGATGGCCAGAGGAGTCCCCGGGACTCTAGCGAGGAAGAAGAGGGTGCTCTGCCGAGGTGAGGGAGGGAGGAAGGGAGGGAGGAAGGCTGTTGTCTCACCACACATGGTCTTGTGGGAAGTGGGAATCTCAGGTTGAGTTACTCATCGGTATGGAGTCAGGAGTGTGCACAACCAATGATTTTGATGGCAGGAGGTAACGTACACATGTTTTTCAGGGAAGGTGCTGTAGGAGGACTTGCTGGCGGGCAGGAGGAGGTTTGTGCTGAGGGCTGTCATTTCCCAAGCGTGGAATTCTTCTGGTCCCGAGAGCCCATCACCGCCGCCTCCGATGCTCTTCCTCCCTACGGTACGAGCCGGCGGCTGGCGGCGCACGGACGCGGCCGGTCAGGGGAACCGAGGGACCGATCGCCGTCCCCAGGGCTGCTCCCGGTGCCCGGAGAGCGGGGCGGGGGGCGCGGGGCGGCGCTGCCCGGGCTGGGCGCTGCCCGCCCGCGCTGATTGACACCGGCCCGGGCGGAGGCGG
>VZRN01004254.1:2710964-2789188 GCA_013397935.1 Dasyornis broadbenti | reverse complement strand
GGGAGCCCCGAGGTCCGCGCGGGGCAGCCTCGAGGCCAACTTGCCTGTGACTTGTGTTACCCGCTCGGCTCCTCTGGGGCAGGGGGAGCCTTTTCTCCTTTCCCCTTCAGCGGGTGCGGAGGGAGAGGAGCTCCCTGCTCCCAAATTCCGCCGAGCTGCGCCTTATGTCTCTTATTTGCCGAGGCGAAAGGAGAGGAACAGTGTTCGCGCGCGTTTTGGCATCTTGCTTTGATAGCAGCTTCTTTGATTGTTTTTGCAGAAAGCATTTGCAACCTGGCAAACGCCAGTGAACCTGGGAAGAGTCCCCGAAATTTCTTTTGGCTTTCAAGATCTTAATGCCCGGAAAGCACTGTTGAAAATATTGCCCTGTATTCTCTAGTCTCCTCCTTCCTTACTTGTTCAGGCAGACAGATGCTCTCTTTCACGGCTAAGCACTACACAGACAGTTCTCCCAAGATCAGATCCTGACTTTGAAGACATAGAAGGAAGTGGTGTTCCACGAACTATTGAAAACAAGTGTTGAGGTTCATGACCCTCGTGTGCTGAACACTGAATGCAGTTTACCCAGAGCCAAATCTGTCATGTACGGTTTCCTTACTGTACAGCTTGGTTGTCACTGTTCTCTGCTTTGAGGAACAAACCCAGCTAGTTGTGGATCTGGTTGCATTGTCTGGAAATCTCATTAGAATTTGTTCTAGCTATATGTTTCCCCTTGGGTTTTAAATCCACCGTTCGGGTAAGTGGGTTTGCAGAAATCTCTGACCTAATCTTTCAAGGGTAAAGTGACAGTTTAAGTTGTGCTTGAGTTCTGCATCAATTTGCATTTGTTTATTGTTGTGTGTGTTAGTCCCCTATGTAACTTCGTGTCTTTTCCTCAGAAACTAATTTGGCTGAAGGAGTAATTTGTACTCTTTACAAGTCCAGAGATTGCTGTAGCTCATGCAGCAATCTTGATGACAAAGACGTTGGGTGGCGGGGAGCCTGGCATCTCAGGTGTTGGTGTTTTGAGAAGATGTTTGCTCAGAAAGTAATACACCCAAATGCAGGTCTGAAAGGAAAGCAAACTCAAAGTTTCTCCCGTTGATTGTCATCTGTATATTTCTGAGCTGGAGTGCTTTTGCAGCAACATCTCCTTTTCCTTTTTTTTTTTTTCCCCCTACCCCTTTCACAAGCCAAAAGAGGACGCAGACTAAAAGTCAGAGCAAAGGTTTTGTCAGTGGATGTCAAAAACCCTCTAAAATAAAAAGTGTAGGAAAAAAAAGTGTTATCCAGTTAGAGAATAAACGTGGTTGTCTAAAAATAATTGTAAATATTTATCCTGTTAATTCTGACTGTAATGCTGGTAGTAGGGTCTCACATGATAAAAGTAGTTCATGGGATTCCTTTAAGTTGTATGCCTGTTATATGTGGGTATTATACAGTAGCTAGGCACATAGACCAAAACACTGGATGCAGTGAATTCAATGGGAATTTTGCCATTGACCTAAGAAGAGCCAGAATTGAACCCACAGACTGTGTAGTGTGAGGTGTCGGGCCAAACGGAAAACATTTGACTGATTGAGCTGTGCAATTGTGGCAAAGTTTATAATCCTGCATATGCTGTTATGATTAATAGATTATCATAATAACTCTACCATAAATTAGTTAAATTAAGGGTTATAAAATAACTTGGTTCTAATTTACCTTAAGAAAAAAGGTGTGATATGCTTCAGTCTATCAGGATTGCTTCTTACAAATGTTTTCTAAAGTATCATATGACACTAAATTCACATTTAAGTAAGTGCTGCAACAACACAGAATACTGAATTACACTGAAGCCTCTACACTTTGCATCCCAATGCAGTTAGATTTCAACTGTAATTTAAAAATAAGCACTCTATTATATTGTCTTTGCAAGGTGTACCAGACTTAGTTACCAGATCATTTACTAACATTCAACAGTTCCAAATGTAAGGTAAAAATGAAATTAGAATAATTTGCATGTCCCTAATACTGATTGTGTGCTGTAAGGAAATATTTGCTGTGAAATCCAAAAAAGTGATATTAATTTAGTATGCTTGCAAAATTTTCAAAGTTATAGAAACACTCTCTTTTCCAAGAATGGATTTTTAAGTAAATTTCAGCTTTTGTAAGCAAAATTGATCAATTCTTCATGCAGGAACAGAGAATTTACTTAAAATGTTTAAGCTTAAGCATTAGAGGGGTTATAAGTAAGATATACCTAAAAGTAAAATTGCAGTATGTGAACTGCCATCAATTTTTAACTAGCAAACAGACTGACAGGTTTGACTCATTCATACCTGGATGCATTCAGTTATCAAAATGAGGTGAGAACTATTTGCGAGAGAACCGAATGTATCAGAACTATGAAATACTTCCAAATTTGAGAAGCAACATTCCTTCCTAATCTCTGTTTTTGCTGCTAAACCATTTCAGTGGGCCACCAGCTTCCTTTGGTAAAAAGTGTTATAGCTCTATGGGTCTCAACAGCGCTGTTATGATTGACACCATGCACAATATTTCTGTGTATGTTTGGATTAAGATATGTTTATTTGGGCATCACTTAAGGGTCTAAATTGGCAGGGTGCATACTGAGTTGCAGCTGAGCAAACCTGCCATTTAACTGAGTCAAGTTACAAATATTTTCCAGCTTTGACATTCTTCTCACCTATTACATGTGGAATTATGGAGACTTTTTTTATACTTTTCAAATATTTAAAAATACAAATACGAAGATTTCCCTGCGATCTCATGTGTAAAAGTTCTTGTTTTACATGTTTTGTAGTTTCATACCATGTAAAGAACATAAAGCAGAACTAGCATTTCCACCCATTGTGGTCTAGACAGTAAATGAAGTCTTGTCAAGATTCCAGCAAAAAGTTCGAGATCTTGTTGAGATGATGAAGATTAACAGCTTTATAAAAAGCCTATTTTTAAATGATTTAATGTTGAGTTAGCATTGGCACCTTACCTGTAAAATCTCCAAAGAACTTGAAAACTGAGATGGACTGCTACAGCCAGAATTCTATTACAGACAGTCTTTAAGCAGAAGATGTTAAGAAGTAACATAATGAAAAATTTGTAAAAAAAGTAATATTTTAGTGTACTGCTTAAGAAAACTTTGAAATGCTTGTATGAGAAAACATCCTCCCTTGAGGAGTAAATATGGAAAGATTGTGACTAAAAGCTGTGAAACAGAAATAAGTTTTAAATTACTTGTTACCACCAGAATTAACTTCTAGGGAGAAAGCAATGTTTTATATCCCTTTTAAAGCTATGTGAAAGTTAGTATAAAAACAGTTATCAGGAAAAAACAAGACAAGTAAGTAGTGCTGGATGTATGTATAGGAGTATGTGTATCCACATAGGTGAAGTTTTAGACATAAAAGAGTTACTTTAAATTTGTACGATTTTGTTTTTCTAAAGAGCTCATAAAATGTGCCGTATTTAGACTGGTGAGTGCAAGTCCTCTGTGCTTCAGCTAGCACAGTGAAATCAGTTGATTTTATACCAATATGTTGAATTATACCCAGATAACACAGCCCTCTTTTTCACCTGGATCTACTGACTAGTTTTAGTCTTTGCTTGTCTAGAGTTGTCACAGAATAAGACAAAAACTGTTGTTGCCACGTCTGTTTGGTGTAATGGAAAGGTTGTAGTATGGGAAGGGTAGAAGCCAACATATTATTGCTGCAGAGAAGTGCTCTCTTCTAACTGTGTTTAACTGCTGGGAGAATGGAGAGAGAGAAAAAAAAAACACTACAAACCTGTTCATTGTTTTCCACCTGTATGAGCTTAGTTGCATGCACATGTGCAAAGGTCCAGATTGCTCTTGGACTGGACTAATTCCACAGTTGACAGTAAGGAAATTAAATTGTGCTTGAGATTTCCACTTTCAGATGTTCTCATCTTTGCACATTTCTTCTTGAAATATTCAAGAATGTGCTTCAGTGTTTTCTGCTGGCTTTTCCTTTTCTTTCTTCTCTGTCTCTTGGGAAATAATGTTGTTGGTCGTATTGAGGCAGTCATAACCAAATCTTCTGTTTTGCTCAAGGCGTAGTTCTCTTGCCTCACTTTTTACATGTGCCTTATTCTAGTATTTGTAAGAGTAAATGTCTGAAATTAAGGTAGGTGTTTATACATATATATATATGCTTAGTAGAAAGGAATAGAAGTTTTCTTCTTGAAGCAAGTAAACATATTTTCTGTGATCAGCTGGAATAATCTTCAGGTAGTCTTTTAACACGGAAACATTTTCCTAGCTTATATGTTCAGAATGTGTGAACATTGATGTTGTTTCTGTTTACATCTACTGACATTTTGATGCCTCAGCCACTTTTGGGGTCTCATTAGTAAGAGAGTGAGTTCACTGTGTAATGCAGACCTTGCTCTGAAAGCATGGCTTTCTAAACAAATGGGTGGGTAAGGGTTTTTGGTGGGAGAACAAGAGGGACTGGTTTGCCAAACATATTTTAACTTGATTAGCCTTTCCCTTTTTCCTTTGATGTAAGTGCTAGCTGTTACCTCTTTCTGTGGTTGTTTCTGTTTGTTTGTTTGTAAAAAAATTGTTTATTTGTTTCTTTTGTTTTTCAAATTAATTCATTGTAAAAAAGGTACTACCCTAGTGGATGCCAAGCTCATACAGGAGGATATTTATGATACTGATAAAACCTAGCATTGTAACTTCCGCAATTAGAAATAAGTAATTAGAGCTACAAATCCATAGATTATTCTAAATTTGAATTTATGATAGAATGACAAACCCACCATCTAGATCTTAGAAGCAGACTTCCAATACAGTTTTATGATATTTATTTAAATCTAATTTGGCTCAGACATGTAGTTAAGAAACCAAAGACTTCCATTTCATACCAGATATACTTTTATGCCTTTTTTTTGTTTTTTTTTTACCAAATATTTGGGTAGATTTAATCAGACAGAGTCACAAGTCACCTTACTGGGAAGTACAAGGTGTGATCTTAAAGGGGAAAAAAAGAAAATCACTTTCCTGATCGTTTGGCTTTTGCTGTTGAAAATTCTGAAGCTAGGTGAAATGATTGCTCTGACAGAACTATAGAAGCTATCTCATTTCAGTACATTCTCAAATATTTTATATTTTGAGTAACCTTGGCTCAGGGGCATTTTATGCTTGCCTCTGGAAGTTTCCAATCCTAGTATTCACTTTAACATTTCTGCCTTTGTCTTTCCATTTAGCCTTGCCATGTTAAAACAATGAATCATCTTGTCCATTAACTACAGTTGGAATGTCTGTTTATGCACTGAATTTGTTTTGTCATGTTGCCTTAATAATTGATTAGAACTGTGGCAACTCCTGACTGCTTTCCCATATGAATCTGGGCTCTTCCCAGTGCTGTTCTGAGCAGCAGAAGCATAAGCCATCCCCAGACTTGGAATGTCTTTATCTTCTAAGGATTCAGCTTGTCTTTCTCATGAAACCGTACACTGTTCATTTTCTGTCTTCATGCATATGACATTGTGTAGAGGCTGTAACATTTCCTATCATACAAAATCATAGTAGAACTGCAATACACATACATGCATAACAGTTGAACCAGGAATATTGTTATTGTAGGTTCACTTTGATATATTCTGTTTTGTTGATGGATTTTAAATTGGTGCTGATTAAAATATTGCAGCATTAAATAGCAAGTGAAACAAACTATAATGGCATTCTTTGAATAGTTTAGAGAAGCGACATGATGCAAAGGAAGGGGCTACAGGGCAGGGAGGCTGTGCCAGCAAATGCAAATTTGTATCTCTTGCCTTGTGAGTGGGCTGGAAGGATAGCACTCTGGTTGATATTTAGGCAGCGTTTTGAAAATAAATACCCTTTTATTTAAAAGGTGTTACACTGACAGTTCCTTGACTCATTAAATAGCATTTGCCTTAACTGTGTAGTAGTATCATTGAGATGATTTTATTTCAATGAAAAAAAAAAAATTGTTACATTTGGAAGGTAAATACTGAAGGATCTCCTTAATAAATGAGCCCAAAATACTGTATAAAATGTGTTCTTTTTAAGATGGCTTTGTGATCTTGTGTTACAGACTGTGATGTCTAAGAATATTTTTTGTGTGCTCTCTGTAGCCAATTTTCATTGAGTTGTTGATGCCACATTCCTGTGGAAAGCATCAAAAAGTAGAAACGAGGACTAGGAATTAGTGGGTACAACCTTCTCCTGAAGGCAGATTAAAGTAGAACTGTTAGTTTGTGATAATGAACCCAAGAGCCTGTGGAAAAGAGCAAGAAAAAAAGAGTTGTTATTGTCAATGTCTGCATTGCGCTTTGCTGTACAAACCATACCAATATTTTGTTCAATACTTATCGCTCTGAAGCTCTGAAACTACAGCACTGTCTAAACTGCTGGCATTTGTAGTGAGGGGGAGGAATGGGAGGTTGAGAACAGATACTCCTTCTCCAGAAGTTGGATAGAGTAAATTTGTGTAGTGTAACCAGATGTCCTCATCAGTTTCATCTCTTTGGCTGATTGTCACTGTGGTTTCATGTGGGAGGTCATGGTTGCTGCTAGACAAGAAGTGGGTGTGAGTAAAATTTTTTAGGAGGTAAGTGAGAGGAGGTTCTGTAATGAGAAGCTGTACACAGAAAGATCAAGGGACCCCTGCGATACAATCATATCAGCCAGGACTGCAAAACAGATGAGATGCTGTATTCTGGGCTGGGCAGAATGTTTCAAGACTTCTGTATAATTTTTAAATATAAGATATCTTCATAATCAAGTCCTGACATCATTAGTGTGTGGATTACAATATTCAAACCCAAATTAGAGGGAATGGGAAGAAAATATTCAATTTTTAATTAACTTAGAGGTGTGAATTTTTGGCTTTCTAGCTACTTGGAATTCCAAGCGATACTCAAGCCTATAAATCCATTTAAAAACTGGCAGAAAGAGTATTTTTTAGAACACAATATATGTTTTAGGGAAACGCGGTCTTTTCTAGTCCTGATGATGTTGGACTTCTGTAGATTCTCTGTGGCAGGACTGCTCCCAGTCCAGGTATTGATTTCAGTTAACATTGAAGTAAGCCTGAGGGATGGTCAGTTGTTTGTGTTAATGGTACTGCTGGGTGCAGCCTAAATTGCTTTGAGCGTTTGGCCTACAAAGGCAACTTCTAATGAAGCAAAAAATAATTTACCCCTGTTTTTATTCATTGTGCAGTTGTAGAGGATAGCTTGTTATTTTTCACTGAGAAGTGGTAATGATCTGATTAGAACAGAAGCAATGTTGTTGGGGTTTTTGTTTGCGTATGTAGCCTTTGCTTTCTTAATGCCCAGGCTGAAACAGTAGTCCCAGATCAATTACTTTAATTTTTGGGAGAGGACTACATTGCAAATGTAAAGGTTCAACTTTTCTGTAGAAACTATAGTGACTGGAGTGAGATTCTGATCTTGGAAGGATTTGATCTCGTAGGCTGTAGCTACTTGCTGTATGCACCAGATCAGTGAGCTGATTTGTCAGGCTTTCTGAATTCTTCTGTTTTGGCACTTGTTCTAGGGAGTGAGCACAGAAATGATCTCACAGAGGAGATGATTAAGTGACACCTGAGAGTTTTTCAGAATTCTTAGCAGCATTGAGCAGTTGTTTCATTGCAGGGAGGGTTAACCTGAAGCTGCATCCCTGACTAGCTTATTTTCCCTCTTATTCCTGCATCATCATGATACCAGTTTGATGGCAGATGGGCATTTTTAGCCCAAGGCTTTTGTGTTCTGCAAACTCAAACTCTTTTTTTACGATTTTCTCAGCATAGCAAGACAAAAGTGGCAAAATTATTTATTGATGTATTTTGACAATTGTTTATGACTGTTTGGTGTAGGGGTTTTTTTGTTGTTTGTTTGTTTTGGGGTTTTTTTAGATCTAGTTAAATGGTTTAGATCCATTAAGTTCTGATTGTATTCAGTATATCCAGTGGAAACCTGAGGAATACATAAGATGATTCAGGTTGGAAGGATCCTAAGGAAGATCACTAGTCCTGTTTCCTGCTCTATGTCAACTGTGAGATCAGATCAGGTTTTCCAGGGCTTTTTTCAATCCAATCTTGAAAACACCCAAGGAGGGAGTGCACAAAATCTGGCAAGTGGTTACTTTTTCACATGTCAAAATGCCAAAGAAAGCCTGGTAATTTTTAGATAGATAATGGCCATCTTCCTAGAAATAAATCCAAGAGTAAGTGGTGGTAAAATGATTCCACTGATAAGCTGAAGTACCACTTGCAAAACATAATGCAAGATGTCTTATTTTAGGATGTTCCAGAAAGGATACTATGGAAAGCTAATAATTTGCTAATATGCACAGTGTTCTGAACAAAAAGAGTTACAACAATTTCTAGGCTTGTAACCCCTTGTCTAAGTTCACCTAGAGACTTAGTTAACTTTTTGAGAAATACAGGGGAGTATGGCAGCTGTCTGGCCCTTCAACTGTACATTCCATAAATCAGAAGTGCAAGTAAGATTTTTTTATTTTTTGGCAACCTGAGTAACTGAAATATTCCAGTGTAGTTATACCACAGAAGTCTCTGGTCATTATGGAAAGAGTCTGAAAGACAATGCTTTGCTGGTTTGTTTTCTTTTTTGGGGGGGCGGGGGAGGGAGGTTGTGTGGGGTGGGGGTGTTTTTCTTGTTTTGTTTGGGTTTGTTTGTTTTGATTCGGGGTTTTGTTTTGGCCCCCTCACAGGGTTCCAGCTTTGGGGCAGTGTGTAGCTGCTCGTTCTGATTTTCCACTTATCACCCTGCCCAAAGGGTGGGCAGGTTTCTCTGGGTGTCCCCTGTGTCTGGCTTAAGTAATCTGACAAAGAACATGCAGCTCCACTGCATTTTTATGTCCTGGTATCTTCCTGGGTACAAGCCTACAAGTGAATTTCACTATTTTCCAACAATATTCCTACATAAGAAATTTCCATGCAACATAGCCTGCATGCAGTAGTGCAACCTTGCTGGAAAAATATTTTCCTGATATAAAAGAGTATTGTTTTTCTTTACAAAGCACGTTATAACTTTTGGTATTAGCTGCCGTTGTCTCACATATCTTAATTAATTCAGCTATTTCATGTAATTAATTAGTTAATGCTTCTGCAGTCATGTAATAGGATATGTTGGTCCACCTGCACTCTCAAGGCACTCATGTTAAAAGATTGTTTAGAGACTCACTTTCTTTGCTTAATAATATTTTAATAAGACCTTTCGCTGAGCTCTGTGACCATTAAAGTCTTACTTTTGAAACTTTTCTCTTGCTTATCTTTTCCACCAGTGTTTGTTTTTTGGTTTTTTTTCTTTAAATCTGACATCTGATTTTATCTTTGTCCCACTGCTCTTTGCAGGTTTTGTTTTTAACAAGTAGATGGGTAAGCATTTCTGTCAATACAGATAGGATTCAGAAATTACTGATCAATGGTTTTCCTTGAAGCCTACACTCCTGGTAATACTTCAGGTGTCAGAGCTAGGGGCAAAAGATGATTGAGAAACTAATTCAGTAAACAGAAGTAATTTCTGATTTTCCTAATCCAGGGAAAAAAAAGAGAACTGTATGTGCTACCAAAGTTGTGAAAATTTGGCAGTGGCTGACTTTGTGATGCAAATGGCAAGACAGATTTCTCCCATTTGTAATATTTAACGTGATTATTGAGAATTAGCACTCGTACTTCAACAGTTGTTTTCTAAAATGTGTCTATGTTTGAGAAAGGGTGTGCAAAGCCAATCAATACAGTAGAAGGAATTGCAATAATAGCTTTTTCAGGAATGCGTGTTCTCTGGTCATAACTTACTGAGCCTTGAGTCTGGCACAGGGAAATGTACGGTGTGAAGGGTGCCATGAAGTGCTTTCATTGTCAGAGCAGCACTGCATAGTGCGTGTCTGTGTTTACCACACTTTGTCGTTTGTATGTTTTTGCTACAGAAGACGACAGCAATCACAGCAGGCACTACTGAGCAGCATGGCTGGGAGCTCTGCTGCCATCTGTGTTAGCGCTGCCTGCTCCTGTTGTGTGCTCGCTTCCATATGTATAGTTTAGCACTTAGTCTCTACAACCATTGGAGTAATATATCTGGAAACAGTTGTGATAATTAAAGTTGATGGCAAACAGTCATTTAAGAAGTTAATTAATTTGTTTTCAATAGATGTGCTCTGTTTTTTTTTTTTTCTTTAATATCTCCTACCCCTTCACACACATTTCATGAGCTACTACTGCTCATTCGAAACTTGAACTCATCACTTTTGGCTTTGTACATCATAATAACCTCCACAGCAACCACTGTGATGCCATAAACAGAGGGTTTGACTTCAGGTGAAGAATGTAGGCCGTAAAAGCAGAAAAATCCATAAAGGAAAATATGGGAGGATGGGGAGGACAGGGAAAATGATTATTCTGAATTTCTGTGTAGCGATACACCACCCAACCCCCCAGAATATTTTTTTTTTTTTTAATCTTTACTGATAGCTGAAAGAAAACAAATTCTTTTAAGGTGTCAGAGTAGAACTTCCATTTTAGACAGCATAATTGAAAATACACGCAAGTAACAGAGTTTTAGTCTGCATAAGGTTTCTTTTTCTCTCTTTCCATTCATTTTTAAAAAATCACTTTAGTAAATCCACCGTGGGAGGATAGTTTTGCTGCTGTACTTTTCCCAGGATGCGGCAAAAGAAATTGCATTTGCAGTTCACAGAGAATGAAATTATACTTGCTCTGTCCTTATGATCCACTACTCCTACACCCAGCACATTTCTGGGAGAGACTCTTGCATGCTCTAAGAGACAGTGCCCTGACTGTACTTGCACCTGCTCTTGTGCATGAAGGAACAGCCACGGATTTAGGCCCACGTAGCCCCCAGATTAGAATTAGGCACTATATGGAGGGCCTCTGTGTATGTCTGCCTCTTCTCTGAGGCGTCATTCTTGGAAGGGGAGACTTCAAACATATCACTTTGTTTGCTTATAGGGGTTGAGACAACTTTCTGTTCAGATTTATACCTGCTCAGAAATACCATGGTCTCAGAGCATCAGGCAGTTGAAAGATATCAATTTCCAGCTTGCATCATTTCATGTTCACAAAATAGTTGGGTGCTAAACTGTGAAATCAGTAAAAAGTAATTGGGAAATGCAAATCTCATTGTGGCACCTGGGAGAGTGGACTGTAATTTTTTTTTTAACTGGGTGGTAGTAAGAACCGCACACACCCCTTTTTCTTTTTGAGGAATAAAATCTTGCTCTTTAGCCCTTCAGCCATCCATCCAATAGAGATTATGTACCTAAACCTTTATTTCTAGTCTTTTGTAGCTGGTCAGCTGGTCATTTGGGCTGTGGCTTCTCAAAAGCAGCTTCAGTTAGACAAACACTCAAAAAACCTTAGTGCTCATGTTGCAACTTAAGTACCTGTCTGCCAGACTGCACAGCAATAAGTACTTCCTTTTCTTACAGAAGAGAAATTGAAGGCATGTAGTGCCTATGGAGAAAAAATTCTCCAATAAGCGCAGAGAAAGCCCAAGGATCAATAAGGATCTCCATTTAATATAATGCTGATCCTCTCCTCCGCAAAGCTAGTTAACATGAGGAGACTTACACTAGATATATATATATATATATATACACACACACACATAAAGTAAGAACTTTCTGTTCAACAATTCCAGCAGTTTTCATTTACATTTCAAAGGCAGAGAGAGACTGAGAGTACTCATATCTATAATTCCAATATTCCGATAGTCCCTCCATCTGGATGGCTGTTCCTGTGAAACTGACACAGTCTGGACAGTTTTCATCAAATTCATTTGTTCTGTCTTCTCTGATGAGCCTTTAATCTCCTGTTTGCTGATCCCTGGTTTATAATCAGATTTGACAGTGATAGGATGGCAGTAAATATCTTGATATAAAAGTCTATTATGAAGTAGAATTATTGTTTCTCTCCTTACTCCTTGGCAAGGTAAAATTTTATTTTTGGAGTGTGAATAACTTTGAAGCGTAAAGCTGCCTAGTTTCAGGCCATTGTCAGGTGCATCTGTTAACAAGTGAGATGTTTATTATTTTTGTCCCTCTCAAAAAAGACAAGTAAAAGGCTTATTTGTGACCTGCTTCTTAATATTTTTGGAAATGAATTTGATGTCAACTTGACTAATTATTCTGTTTCCCCAGAGGCTGATAACATACTGCTTAAAATAGGATCTGAAATAATAGATATTTTACATGTAGATAATAATTTTCATTCCTAAATAAAGCCATTCCTGAATGGTTTTAATGCTGTCAACAAAAATCTTATAGTTAAATGAATGAAAATATGTTTAATAGCTGTATTTTGCAAAAACTTGTTCATGGTTTGGGTTTTTTTCATTGTTTTGTATGTATGTATTAGTGGCATAATTTCTGCATGTATTTTGCTTCCCATCAAAGTGGAAAAGTCCTTTCTCTTTGCTTTTTAAGCCATCCTCTGCATAATCTTACAGGTCAAATGAATGGTAAGAATATTCAAGACAGAAGGTTGGAGATACACACAAAATGATGATCATAACCAAATTAAGTGCAACTTGTGCCTATGGAATAAAGCAATTTTGCCCAAACTATAAGCTGTAATCAGTCATGTTTAATTTTATTAAAGCTTTTTTTTTCTTGAATAATTTTACCTGATTGTGTCTTTCTTTTACTTTGTATGTTCTTATTTATAATTTTGGCATTGTAGCCGGCCTGCCTGTACTTAATCTTGAGAGGAAAAAGACTCTAAATACACTGCCATATTTTCTTTCTTTCTCTCACTTTCCTTTTCATGATACACTAATTTTCATGTCTTTACTGTTCCAAAAATTCTTCCCCCTTTATTCAGTTCCTGTAACCTCAGTTAAATCTGAGCTTCACTGTAAGAGACAAGAATTTAAATGTGGTTTTTCCCCTCCTGCTTAAGCCCTTGCCTTTCCTTTTTAGGATTTGGTGTTCCTGCCACCTGTGTATTCAAATGTCCATCTGGCACACTACAGAGTTTTCTAATATATGTGTATATATATAAAATCTATGGCTAAGATATAGATGTTAGATTTTTTTTCTTAAAAAATTTGTGGTGGTTTCTGTGTATGTGCAATTATTCAGTTTTTTTCTTCACAGTTGTAATAAGAGTCCAAATTGTAAGCCCAGTGAGCTCCAAATTCCACACTTGCTTATATAATAGCACTATAATTTTCATTTATGCTTTCTCTGCTTTCTCTTGGTTTTATGCCAATAACTTCAGGAAGATTAAACATAGTAAAATTTCTGGGTATAACTTTAGAGATAGAACAGAAGATTCTGAGGAAACCATACTCCTAAACTAAACACTTCAAACCCAAATTCCAATCAAGAGATGTACGGAGATGTGCTGGTGATAATCGTCCTCTTTGGAAGCTGCTGTTTTCCTTGATGTTGCTGTAGGAAGAAGTCTTTGTTGTGTTGGGTACATATGGGTTAGAGAACTCTGGAAATTGCTGATAGAAAGGGAGAATCTGTTTTGGGACATTCACACAGATATTGTGGGATTAGGGAAGGACCGCATTTGTGCACATCACTGGCAAATGGTAAAACACTGTTTCTATTGCGTCATTGTTTCTGACAGTTTCATCCACCTGCCTTTTCGGTTCTCTGGACACGCTGTTACAGAACTTTGAGAAACACATTGCATGCCGTAAATTAGCAGTAGAAGTTCCTAATCAATGCTACATTTCCCTTTGACAAGCTTCTCAACTTTGGAGAGTATATTTCTTCCCTTGCATTTAGAATTAATTTTGTATGCCTTGACAGCCAAATTATTTGATGTAGCAGTAAAACACCACATCTGCCCCTCAGTGAAGTTGAATACTTGGACTGAGCTGGTCCTACCGGTGCATGATAGCTTCAAATGGTCCATGGGCCAGAAGAAAATCTTCTGGTACGAGGGAATTGCAATGTATATGTGCAAATACAAAGCTGAGGTGGAGTTCAACAAATGGGGACAATGTTTGCAAATAATTCAACATTCAGGCAAAAGTGATAACCATCATTGTTCATGCCAGCATGTAAGTTGACTTCTAATTAGCTTGGAATTATACTTTTGCTGGTTTAGGTGAAAGACGGGAAAGATTTTATCAGCTGAAAATAAATTGCCTGAGTTTTTTTGAGAGATTATTACTGAAACCAACACAATTCCTATAAAAACTTGAATCCCATATAATATATAAATTTTTTATTCTTATATATGTTATATCCATATATAAATTAAATATTGATGTATAAGAATAGAGTGCCTGTTGTGGAAAAGAATGTGCACAACTCCATGTGAGGGGGGATGCAGCCTTGCCTGACTCAGACAGTTATAAGTGGTTTTCTGGCAGTGAGTGAAGAGATTAATTTAATGACTCAAACATACAGGGACCTATAGGCAATGTCTGCACAGTGGCTATTTGCATTCGAGAAATGGGAACAGGTATCCAAGGAATTTACCGAGGTAAGTTAATAGGTTTTTGAGTGTGCAGAAAGATCCATGTACTCTGGGGAAAGGTAGCATGTGACCTAATCTGAATGCGTAGGGCTCGAATGTTGTTGGCACTTTGCGAAATTGCTTATCAATAGCTTATTGAGTAGACAATTTACTTTTACAAGTGTAGAATATTTTTAAGTGATGAAATAAGAAATATGATAGCAGTGATAAGGAGGGTGATAGCAAAGAGTGTGATTAACAAACCAGTAGAATTAGGACAGCAAAGCCTCACACACAAGGTTTTATTTCCAGATAAAGAATATTCTACAACTAAGCCTGCATAAGGTGAATGTAGTATATTTAAAAATGAGATGTGGAAAAGGTGAAATATTTAACTGGACAAAGAAACTGAAGAGGAGTATAATATAGCGTGGTCAGCAATAATGATAATTCCAGTTCATCAGTTGAAAAAGATATTTGACAAATGTCCTAATCACAGAATAAAACAACAGAGAGACACTGTTTTAGTTTTCCTTTAATCAAAGCCAGGAAGCAAACGAGAATTCTGAAGTAAAAGTCTTCTGGTACCTCTTCCTCTGCCTATGGTCTCTGACAGGTCTCCAAGTAGGAATATGATGATTTGTGAAAAACTTAATTCATACACTGAAATTGTTGCATGTTCGTATATTTGTAGAATTTATCCCAGTTTGTAAAATGTGGAAGAAAACAGTGAGGGCAGCTTTCCCAGATGAAGTTCAAATCATTAGATTAGCCATTAGGATAACTAAATGAGCAATTTGTTTTAGTAGTATCTGTAAGAGGACAGAAAACCATAGAAGATCCACATCTTTCAATAACCCAATTAACACAGAGTGAACAGCGAACAAAAAGTGACTGACAGAACTCATGAAAAATATAGCTACTGAGCAGACCAGACTGAAAGGGAGGTGTGTTGGGGTGGTTTTTTTACCCCTTTTACTCATCTAAGCCCAGAAATATGATTCCTGCATAGAGATAGTTGCGCTGAACCTAGAACTTTTTGTATCTGTCAGAAAATATCACTAAATAAGATTGTCTTTGGAATTAGCCTGGCATTTGGGATGTTTCAGAGGAATTTGAACCAGGCACTAGGAGAAGTCTTGGATGTTGATACTGTTGCTGGTGATGTTCTTGTTGCAAGGAAAGAAAAAGTGAGGGAAGAGGCAGTAGAATACTGTGATGTTGGATTGTAGCAACCCTTTGGGGCGTGCCAGGCAGTGCTTGTGTCTAAATCGAAGGATGAAAGGGAAGGGTTGTGCTTGTGGGAAACCAAAGGAAGATCAAAGTAAATCCTAAGGGTGTCAGTGGTTCTAAAACTTTGTGGAAACAGGGCAATATTAGCTATACTGTGATATTTCTGAAAATTCCCCAAAACAGGTGCCGGTGTAAAGACTGTACTCGATGGGGTTTGCTAGCAGAGTCTTTAGAGACACAAAAAGATACAGTAGAGTAGAACTGGTAACAGATCTACCTAAAAGGTAGACCAATGGTCAAGGTTAAAATGGCAGATCCCTGGCTGACAGTGTGTGACTGCTCCCGTTATTCAAGAAGTCCAGCACAGGGACTGGCAGCAGGTTAGGGGAACTGGATCTTTTATTGCCTCTAGCAGTCCATGACACTACCATACAACAGGCAACACAGGGAATTAGTTCATTCCAATCTTTTATGTGTATGTCTCAGCCTCTTATTTCTGCTTTCCCAGGTTGTCCCATGCTTATTAACACTTTCACCCCTCTGTATTTTCTTATTCCAGTCCCTGCCTGCTAAGCCATTCACATCCTGTAATCTTTTCCAGATTTATGGGCAAATAATATGTATTCCTTGTCTAATTTTCCCAAAAAGTCTTTAGCCATGTCCACAAAAAATTCCACCTGGGGCAGACACTGAACAACAAAAAATATCCTTGCAATCAAAGTCTGGCAAATTCTAAGCTGGTAATGGGGTTTTCCTGATCAGAAGTGATGGCAGCCTTGATGTGCAGTGCTACCAGGGCTATTGCAGTGCCTTGTAATTGCATCTTTTCACATGTATTCTGATTAAAAAAATTTCAAAAGTTTGAAGGACCAAATTATACCTAGCACTCACACCTCAGATTAACAAGAAGCATTTGATAGAAAGAGACTTATTAAGATAGATGGAAAGCAAAAATACGTTTCTGTCTGACATTTGCCCACACTTAGGTATGGCAGTAAAGGATACTATGCATAAAGGAACAAATGCATTATTTTTTTTCTCTTAAATGTATTGTGTGTTTGATAGTGCTTTGTGGGTTTTGTGTAGATCTTGTGCAATAATAATTTTTAAAAATTAAACTGCCACATTGTGTGATTTCAAAAAGGATGCAGATACAACAGATGAACATGCATTGAATTTCCTTTTTGACCCTGAGTATATTTAATTGCAGGGAAATTCAGCATGTACTTAAAGATGTCCTATTTGTAGTCTATTTTCGGCTTCTGTCTTTAACTGAATGAAATAAATGTATGTATTTATTACACTTGCCTTTTTATTTCAAAACAGTCCAGCCAGGGAGTAGAACAACCGTCTTCTAGAAAGTTCCTACTTTGAGTAGAAAGTTTGTATCCAGAATAACTCTTCCACTTCAGGCAGTTTTGCTCTTACCCCCGAGGAGATAACTTTACACCTGAATTAGTTTGTTTATGTGCCCTCTATTTCTCCTGATGTCATTCACTGTTTCAGTGTGGGTACATGGCCAGTTTTGTCCCTTTGCTGTTGTAATTCATGTGAAACTAATGCACACAATTTTAAAATTGCTATGCTTTTTACTTCTGTGTTCATATCTATAGTAGTCCAGGGGCCCTAGGCTCTCTTCAGAGTGAGGAAATATGTTCTGGCAATGTTAACAATGAAATGCAAAATTCTTGGCACTTCTGGAGGCATGAATGGAGAAATGAATAAAAAGACCAGGGCTGCTTCAAAACAAAGAAGCAGGCAAGGGAGCAAGCAAAGCAAGTGTCACAGGAGGACTGTCGGAATACAGGCCACCTTGGTGCCTATAGCGTTTGATGAAGTTCAGGTCTAAACGCAGGCTCATATGAGAAAAGCATCATTTTCCCTGAAACATCTGTGTCTTAGATACAGTAAGTTCATTGTGTCCTAAAGGCAGATTTAGGCCAAACATCATCTCTTCCCAGTGCTTGGTTCTAGATATGCCACTGAAAGGAGCTCAAACACGCCAGTTATGCGTAGTCTCTGGCACTGTTGTGCAACATCCCCATAAAGGTAGTGGGGCATCCCTAGTCTCCATACACAGAGGAGAGTAAGCTAAGAATTTTTTCCTGTTATTTTGTTGTCTGCACTTGCATTAAAAACTGAGGTTTTCCAGGGGTGACTGAAATAATGGTGAGGGCTGGTATATTTGGTTTGTGTGTCAAGGTTTTGTAAGCAAGGGGCTACATGGGTGGCTTCTTTGAGAAGCTTGCCCTCTGTTTCATAGAATAATTGCCAGCCAGTTCCAGGACAGACATGCTGCGGCCAAGGCTGGGCCAATCAGAGGTGGTAGTAATGTCTCTGGAGTGACAGAATTATTAAAGGAGAACAACCCTACTGCACAATGGGAACAGCAGCCAGAAAAATAAGTGAGAATATATGAAACAACTCTGCAGACACCAAGGTCAGTGGAGAAGGAGGGGCAGGAGTTGTTTCAGGCCCCGGAGCTGAGATTCCCCTGCAGTCCGTGGTGCAGACCATGGTGTGACAGCAGTGCCCCTGCAACACATGGAGGTCCATGGGAGTGCTGACATCCACCTGCAGCCTGTGGATGAACCCCCACAAGAGCAGGTGGATGTGCCTGGAGTAGACTGTGACCCATGGGAAGCCTGCTCTGGAGCAGGGTCCTGGCAGGGCTTGTGGACCCATGGAGAGAGAAGCCCACACTGCATCAGGTTTGGTGGCAGGATTTGTGACCTTGTGGAAGACACCCACACTGAAGCAGTTTGTGAAGAACTGCAGACCGTGGGAAGGACTCATGTTGGAGAAGTTAATGAATGACTGTCTCCCATGAGATGGACCCCACGCTGGAATATGGGAAGAGTGTAAGGAGTTCTCCCCTGTGGAAGAAAGAGTGGCAGAGATAGTGTGTGATGAATTGACCACAGCTCCCATTCCCATCCTCCTGTGGTAAAGAAAATACGGAGTGAAACTGAGCCTGGGAAGAAAGCAGGGCTACGTGGAAGGTGTTTAAAAATTTGGGTTTATTTCTTATTTTCTTACTCTGATCTGATTGGTAATAAATTAGTTAGTTTCCCTGAGATTAATCTGTTTTGATCATAACAGTAATTGGTGAGTGATTGCTCCCTGTCCTTATCTCAACACATGAGCCCTTTGATGTATTTTTTCTTCCCTGTCTAGCTGAGGATGGGAGTGATAGACCAGGTATGGTGGACATCTGGCATCAAGCTGGGATGATTGACACAGCTAGGATACATTACACAATGTAATGGGATAATTTACGCAGTTTGGGATAATTTACAAAGTTTGAAGCAGGTGGGAACAAAGTTAAAAATGGGCATCAAGATGAGCTTGGCCAGCACTGTGACCACCCTGGCACTGGAAACCTTTCACAAAGACTGGAGAAGAGCTGAAAATGCAGATGAAGAAGCTTTCTTAGGAAGTAAGTTGTCCTGTTTTTCTGCTGGTCTAGCAACATGAGATGATTCATACCATGGTCAGATATGTGCCAGAGAGGGAAAGGGAGTGCATGGTTGGGACAAAATTGCAAGTTTGGCAGCCACAGTTAAACTCCCTTGGACTACTTCTGGTGTACAAAATTAGGTTGACAAGTCACTGTCCTGTAGCTGCAAACAGGGAAACAGCATTACACAGTGTTTATGCCATATTTTCCCAGTGCCATATCACCTTTTTTACTCCTTTGCAATTTAAGCCTTTTGAAGACATGCCTCAGAGTGATGTGGTGATTGTCTGGGGAGTTGCACAATATATTATATACTCTATTACTCACTCTGCAATCCAGAACATGCCAGTTATTGGACCAGGGCTCTGTATGAAAATGCTTTATGATCACCCAAG
Source organism: Dasyornis broadbenti (assembly GCA_013397935.1). NCBI lineage: Eukaryota > Metazoa > Chordata > Aves > Passeriformes > Dasyornithidae > Dasyornis > Dasyornis broadbenti. The sequence goes on along the minus strand of VZRN01004254.1, from coordinate 2,769,662 downwards.
TGCTCATAGGATGGGATAGGAATGTCATCTGATACCAAAAGGGAGGATAAATGCATGGACTATTTATTGATGCTGGTATGGAGACTTGAACTGAAAAAAAAGTTTTGTTTAGACTGTCCTTGAAAAGTTCAGGGTAGCACAGCCATTATGGAGAAAAGTCTTAAATAGCTGCTGAGGATCTAAGACATCTTTAAGGAGTGAAAAGGGGTAAAGAAGTTGTGGTTTTGATCTTTAGAGTAAGTACCAAGAGAAGGTCAAGAAAGTGCATTAGCTGAGGGAAGTACCTTGAAAAAGGCAGGGTCATGAAGGAAGGGCATTTGGGGAAACACAAATAACTCTTCAGGAGACCGTAATGATGATGAACATTCCTGGAAAACTGAGCTTTGTGGGCTGTGATGAGGACAGGAGGACAGTTAGAGATCACTGAACTATCACATTTATCCTGCAGCATTTTACTGCCTAGGAGAGACTTGACCTTTATGATTTATAACCTATTGAACTAACACATGACCAGTCAGAACTTCAAGCATGTTCTGCTACAGGTCTGTTGCAATTTTATATTTTGCTGTTTATATTCAATTAAGAAACATTTCTATTTTGAAAAACATGGCAAGGCCATCTCTCTGAAATACAGCTTCCTCCTAATGACATAAATTCCTAATAACTTGTTTATGTAAAGGCAAAGCATTAATTTTCTTACTTACAGTAAGGAATACTTTTTTCTACCTTCTATCCTCTAGATTCCAACTGGGAGCATATGATGCAGCTCTGACCCAGATTCACCTGCCATCTGGACTACCTTTTTTGTTGTTTGTAGCATCAATAAAATCTCTTTAGCTCTGCCCCCCAGTCCATTAAAGGGGCTCTCAGATATAGCTACACATATTACAACAAAATACAGCTGACATATATGACAGAAACAGCTGTTGCTTACAAGTATCCAGCCTTGTCACCTCCAGTTCTCAGTCAGTCCTACAAGTAACTGGTTTTCTTTTATGGGAGTAAATGGAGCTGCGTTTCCAAAGATGCTGTTCTAAGTGGCCTCACTGCTCTCATGCTCCATGTTAATACAGGCTGTTTAGCCCTGGGGAAGACCAAGACCTCATTTCTGGTTTTGGCCTCAGAAGTCCATGGAGCAGGCTAATGAAAGCTGTTAGTGTTCAAGCAGATCTGGATATCTCATGTAATTTGATGTATCAGAGCAAAACTAGTTAGCTGCATATCAGTGTCATACCAGATGGCAATGACTGTGTTAAGCACAAGATTAAGAAATTGGTCTCACATTGGTGGAGTATATCAAAGAAAGGAGCTTTCTACATGAAGGTTTTTTGTTTTGTTTGTTTCTATGTTGCCAGTGGATGATCAAAGATCCTGCATTTTAATTTGGCCAACAGACCCTTTCTAGCTTATCAAGTCTCAAACTGTTGGTGACTGCTGAAGTTGGTTCTCAAACCATTTCCTAGCTCATGAAACATAACGCAACTGCATAACAGTGAGGAACAGAATCTAATTGGTTACTTAATGACAGTCAGCCGTGGGATGTACATCAGAAAACTCCTGTATGGTAGTCTGCTGATTTTTAAGAAATCTGTGTTGTAAGAAAAGGGAAAGCCTTTTACAGATATCTGGTATATAACCTGTGTCACTGAATGTCTTAATGCAAATGACTTCTGCTAACTTTGTAGGGTTTTTTTTTAAATGCCTCTCAGATATCTATGCATTTATGTGACTTTTTAAGTAAAATTATCCTGCTAAATTTTAAATGAACGTGTAGTAACTGTCTGGTTTAAAAAAACCAAAACCAGTGAATAGGTGTATTATCCTGAGTTGTCAGAAATCTGACACCTTTGAGTAAAAACTAGGTAAAATTTTGAATTCAAGACCAAGTGTTTTCCTTACAGAGTCTGTAATTCAAGACTTGCTTGCTTTTAATTATTTTCCCCCAGTCCTTCAAAATAATAAATTTAAAAACTATAATAATCTCCCTGTGGAAAAACTTGAAAAAATAAAAAGCTAAATGCACTGCACTATTTTAGATTGTTTGACCTGATTTAGAGAACTAATTACTTCAGCCTTTTGGATTAAATTCAATCAGAATTTGACATCTACCAAGCAGTGTGCCAATTGTTACCAGTAAATATGAAACACCTATGAGCTAGAGTGAGGTCATTGAAGAGAAACCAAAGAATTACAGGGCCAGTTTGCTGTCAATTAAAACATGATTTGAATTTTAAAGTAAGTCTCCTGACATTAGCAATTGCCAGGACTTTTCGAGACTTGAACTGAGAAATTACTTGCCTGTTCTTGCTTGTTCTATGCTTGCCTGTTCTAAATTATGAGATTTGCACATTTGTGACACAGTCTAGCTGAGAGAAAAACAAAGCTGAGACCATCTGAAATGAAATCATGTTGTGATTTGTGCCAGATGGGTGCCTGAAGTAATTACAATGTCAGTGTTTCCTAAGTAGGGTAACGCTATGGACCTCATTCTGGTCAGTCTGGAGAAATCTGTTTTGATGAACTTTCAACTCTATTTAGCTCAGACATATGTTGAAAGATAACCTAATGGGATGTTGCTGCAATCTGCTTGCTCTTACCCAGGCTATTGAACACATTGCTGCCATAATTATACCAGTGATAGTTTGTACAAGTATTGGGACAACGGGGCTAAGGCCTACTATTGTTATACTTGGTGTGAAATCTAGGGAAATAATCTGCGCCACTTCGGCATTATGGTTTGTTATAAGCGAAACAGTCTTGACTTGGGAACCTTTGTTGAATTCAATTTTTTTATCAGTGAGGAAAAACCTCTGATCATGGATTTGGGTATTGAGGGGGAGGCAAAAAGAAATAATATAAAACAGTTGAAAGAATCAACTTCTTTCCTTTCCCCTTCCCCAGGCTTAGTTTAACTCAAACACCTATTCTAACCCCTCCCTAGTCTTGGCTTCCCTTATTTTTGCTTCAGATCAGGTTCAGTGTTCCCCACTGCCTTTGGGGAAGTGAAGAGAAGTGTAGGAGATGGGGTCATGTGCCATAAGGGTATATTTTCGCTCCACTTCATTTTACTGTTTTTCCCACTGTTCTCTTTCTTTATGTCCTGCTTTTGAGAAACATCCACAGGCCAAAGTGCCCTTGGGGGTGCAGCATCTTGTTTTAAAGTTTTAATCTGCAAAAGAGAGTGCACAGACAAGCCCTGAACCTGCAGCACTGCATTTTGTAAGGGTTTGGAGGAAATGGTTAACTTCAAGGAAGTCCTGTTTGATGAACAGCAGATAAATAAACAGGACTTGGTAAAGAATAATTTCTTAAATCCTAGTTGCTTGCCTTAGTCCTTGTGTTTCATTGACATCAGAGTCATCTTTTACCCTTAATAATGACACAGCTGTATTTTCTCATGGACTCCTTTAAGATAACTTCTGACAGGTAAGCAGACTGCTAATTTATCTTAAACCTCAGCATGCTTCATGCCCTTCTTCTTCTTTTGCTGCATTTTAATACATTATTTGCCATTTGATGAAACAGTAATTTAGCTCACTGGGATGAAATAATTCTTCAGCGAGCTGATGCAACAGAAAGCTTGAGTGCCCGGCAGCGGGTATTCTCTTGCGTGTGCTCTCACACCCCTGGCAGCTGATGGTCTCTGTAACCATCAGCAAGGATTTCAGCAAGGCTATGTGTCCAGTTTGCTGACTCAGGGATGCACAGCTCATTCTTTATTTCTCCCCCAAATCTCTACAGAAGTGTCACAGCCATGTCATCTAAAGAGCTTAAGACTCAACCAGCTGATGCTGGACTTTTCAATGTCTCTGTGTGAATACAGTAGTATTATTATTAGTATTCAGTTAATTCTGAAGTTGCTGTCTGAAGGCTCAGAAGTGCAATGCCCTCTTGGTTAACACTTCATGCAGGTTTGAAATGCTTTTTGAGTTTATTTTCTAGTTGGTCATCGTCTAAAGCTTATCTTCACTTTAAAGAGGAAAACTGGGATTTGCTGGGATTTGAATGTCTGTTTGGATCCGACATACCAAGTGGAATGCTTCTAGATGGCAGGTCTTGTGACCGACATATCCTATTCATTTGAACAGAGCAGTCTATTTTAGAAATTGTCCAAGGCCTATTTTATTCAAAATGATCTATCACGCTGGCTTTACATAAGCTGAAGAAAATATCTTTTGCAAAGCTGACTGAAAGTCAGTAGACCAATTTGTGTAGAAAGAGTTCAGTATTTCAATTTAAAATTATATTGAGGATGGAGGAGAAAAGGAGAGACCTTTTTGTGCTGAAAGTTAAGATGAGGACAAAATTAATTCTAGCATAATGGTCTCACCCTGGAAAATGGGGTTTCATTAAAATCAGCCTTCAGCTGAGTCTATCAGAACTGTCAGTCACAAGAAGAGGTTGTTAGGCATGTAATTTTACAGAAAGATTGTAGGTGCATAGTCTGCCTGTTTATATCTTCCATGAAATAAATATCTCCACATTTTCTTTGACTTGAGAAATATGAGAATAGTTTATTTAGTAAGAAATGCCAGAACATTAAATTTCTGAATTAAGATTCCTGTGGAGGGGAATGTGCTGCCTTATTCTGAATTCTGTGAAGAGTTTAGATATTACATTGTTTTCTGTCTTGCAACTCGTCTCTAGTTTTGTTGAGTTTGATTTCAGAGGTGATACATAAGTGTGACATTGAACATTGCATAGTATTTAAGTGTTTTGGAGAATCTGTGACTTTGGCAAGATGTTTGCTCTGATGAGGCTAGGAGGTTTGCTGCACTTGTAATCCCAAGAGTTTCTCAGGACTGAAATAGTAGGGTCAAACTTGACATCAGGAGTTCATGTGCTCTGATGGGATACACCCACAAGTATTGAGGGAACTGGTGGGCTTCATTGCTAGGCCACTCTCAATCATCCTTGAAAAGTCATGGCAGTCAGGACAGGTGCTTGAGGACTGGGAGAAAACAAATTCCCCTCCAGTTGTCAAAAAGGGTAGGAAAGGGGATGCAGGGAACTACAGGCCAGTCAGCCTCACTTCCATCCTTGAAAAGGTGATGGAATGGCTCATCCTGGAAGCCACCTCTAAGCATATGGAAGACAGGAAGGTGATTATGAGTAACCAGCACAGAATCAAAATAAGGAAAATCATGCTTAAAACAACCTGATTACCTTCCACATGGGACAACTGGCTGACTAGATGAGGGGAGACCAGTGGATATTTTCTACCTGGAATTCGGCAAGGCTTTTGACACTATCTCCCGTGATATCCTTATAGACACACTCATGAAGTGCAGACTGGATGAGTGGACAGAGGTGGATTGTGAACTGGCTGAATAGTAGATCTCAAGATGAAAGCGTAGAGGGCCTCCCCAATAAGTTCACCGATGACACAAAGCTGGGAGGAGTGGCCACTACCCCAGAAGGCTGTGCAGCCCTTCAGAAAGACCTTGACAGGCTGGAGAGATGGGCAGAGGAAAAACCTTTTGAAATTCAACAAAGGCAAGTGCAGCGTTCTGCACGTGGAGAAGAATAACCTCATGCACCAGTAAAATCTGGGGGCCAACCTGCAGGAAAGCAGATCTGTGGAGAAGGACCTGGTGGTCCCGGAGGACAACAAGCTGTGCATGAGCCAGCAGTTTGTCCTGGGGGCCAAGAAGGCCAAGGGAGTCCCGGGGTGCGTTAGGCAGACCATTGCCAGCAGGTCAGGGAGGTGATCATGCCCCTCTACTCGGCTAGCGAGTCTCATCTGGAGTGTTGTGTCCAGTTCTGTGGCACTCAGTACAAGAGAGATGTGGAACTCCTGCAGCAAGTCCAGCAGAGAGCTGTGATATTTAGGGGACTGGAGCACCTCTCTTGGGAAAGTCTGAGCTGGGCCTGTTTAGCCTGGAGGAAACTGAGAGGGGTCTTCATCAATGCATATAAATATCTGAAGGGTGAGTGTCAAGCAGATGGAGCCAGGCTCTTCTTGGTGGTGTCAAGCAATAGGACAAGAGGGGACAGGCAGAAACTGATGCACAGGAAGCTCCACCTGAACATGAGGAAGAACTACTTTATTATGAGAGTGATGGAGCACTGGAATAGATTTTCCAGGGAGTGAAAGGAGTCTCCCTCACTGGAGATATTCAGGAACCATCTGGACACACTCCTGTGCAATGTGCTGTAGATTGACCCTGCTTGAGCAGGGAGGTAGAACCAGATGACCCACTGGGGTCCTTTCCAACCTTATTCATTCTCTGATTCTATGATCTTCAGGAAATTAATTACAAATAACTGCCAGAACACTCATATCTATTATTGAAGTTGTGGCTATCCTAAGATGATATTTTAAAAAGATAAGTATTTCTCATATTTATAAAATTTTCTACTGTAATTGAATCAAAGGACTTTATGGCACTAACTGAAAATGGCAGAGATCTAAATTATAGTATTAAAATACTGTATAATAATTATTTTTGCTGTTTTACTGCTCTTTCTAATTTGTTGGCTGTGGTAATTATATCTTTATGAACAAAGTGTTAATGAAATTGTGATTCCTATATAGATGGAGGAAAGTTACAAACTCAGAGTGTTTTTGTTGTCTGTGAGGTATACTTGACATCCAGCATTCTTGATATAATACGGATAGATGGCAATTGCCGCTTAGCCACTTGATTTTATGTGACATGCTTTCAGACTTGCACTGGCTCTATGTAGCATAATTTCCACAGAGTGTGGTGATACATTTTGGATTTAGCTTAGAGGGTTTGGGGATTGGTTGCATTTCCTGATTTATTTTAGTACACATATTCAAGCCATTAGAAAGCTAAGGCTCTCAAATTTATCTCTCTGTGATCTGAGGAGACACAACCAGACTAAGGATGGCTCTCAATAAACAAAGCCTCTTTATTTGAAAGAGTAATGTGACCAGTACATGTACTCTGGTTTCAAGAAACAACCCAGTATGAGTAGTTGGTTTTGGTCTGTTTCTTTTCTTTCCCAAGATATGGGGATCTATATGGTATTTAAGGTCCCTTGCAACCCAAACCTTTCTTTGATTCTATGATATTGCTATATTTCTTCAAAGAAGTTTCCTAACAGTTTCCTAACATCTGCACAAACCGTTTGTTTCCTAACTGTTCCTCCTGCTCACTAACATCTGCAAACTCATCCTAGGATGAAAACTTTCTTTGGACTAAGACCTGTAAGATGTCTCTCCATTTGTAGTGTTGTTTGGACTCTTCTGACAATTCTGTATGTAAAAATTTCAACATGTAGTGTGCTTTATTCAGTGCATTGAATGCTATTGGAGCGCGCAAAATCTATATTTTCACTAGGCTAAACTTGCACAGGCAATGAGTAATGGACAAAATAACTCAGAAAAGGAACATTTTCCTTATGAAAAAAAGCCTGTCATAGTCTTGTCTATCAAGAGTAAGTGCAAAGAAACCTTTAAAAATTAACATCAGTGCTAAAAGAAAAATCTCATTAGATACTAAACGCAATGGAGACATTGGTGTAATGACAGAATATTCTTTTCCCTGAGTATCCTCTCCTAACTCTCCGCAGTTCTCTAGGAGCTAAGTATTTATTCCCTGTGCTTGGAAACATGTTATGAGTTACTGCTTCCACCCCTGCCAAAAGTTTTTTCTGCTCTATAGATGTCTAGCTCTCCTTTTCTAAAATTTCTCTAATTCTTCTGGAACAAAGCCAATTACATAAACCCAGTGTTTTCGATTTGGTACTTAGATTCATGTTTTCTGCAGTTTTTAAAGTCCAACAAAGGCTTTGAGTGTCAAAAAGCTTTTATTTCCTCCAGTATCTCTTAATCTGCTGATATAAGAAAAAAGATACTATCTCTGCAAATGCTGCTTCAGCTGTTCTTAACACACTGTTATTTCTTGTCCTTGTCTCACCTAGTCAGTAGTTGGAGGCTGTAAAGGTTTTTAAAGGTTGTGAAGACACGTGAGTTAGGGAGGGATTAATTTAATCTACTCTTGATGCAGCTGAAACCTCAGCATTTAGGTCAAAGTAGCCAACTAGGCTCCCTCTGTGAAAGAGGGAAACAGGTGCAAGTAAAGGAAAATTATAGTTTTTTATTACTTATTTTGTTGTAGGAAAACATGAACAACATGGGGGGAAACCCCCAAAACTTTAGCCCTGTCAAAATCCACCTAGTTTCTGTTCCACATTTTCCCTTCAAAAATGTCTGATTCTGCAGCAGGGTTTATACCCAGATCTTCAGAATACAGTCAGGACCTGATGGCTTTCTGAAACCTAAACAGGGGAAGGCCCATTAATTTCTGAGATATAGTTCAGATGAATAAATTTAAGTGTAGGAAAGAGGAGACTAGGAAACTAATTACTTTCAAAGATTTAGGATTAGGGTGCTGGTATTTGGTAATTTGTATGCAGAACAAAATGCCATTAAAATAACAATTTTACTGGCTGATTGAGTTGCACTTTGTATCGGACTTTTTAATACTCTATTGCAGTGGACTTCACATACCAGTATGTTTGCTTTATGTGGCTGACATACAATTTTCAATGAAAAATCCTGTACTTAACCTCCTATTATTAATCTTTTGAGACTTTTGTATTCTTTCCAAAACTGAGTTGCATTTGAATTTCTGTACTGGAGTGTTTTAACTCACTTATCACTTTAAATGTGGTAGTTCTCATTTTTTTCCTCTTAAAAAACAAACCAAACCAAAAAAAAAAAAAAATCCAAAATTTTCATACTAAAATGAAGTTCAGAGAACTTTTACACATCTTGTAATGTATTATTGTGGTAGACATATTTTTTTCAAATGAAATTTTCCAGGTTATCTCCAGTTTCTAACATCAAATGTTTGAATTAAAGTTCAGTTTTAACAGATTTCAAAGAGAGACCTATTCACTCTTCCCTGCATATGATGTTTTTATCTGGAGCCTCAAAAAGACATTTGAGATGGTAAAAATTTGGATAAATTAATTTTAAAAGGGAAAGACTATACTAAAATATGTGTTAAATGTTACTAATAGTTGTTGAAATTTCTATTCTGTTTATTAACATCTGTTTGCAAATGTTGGGCATTTAAGCTGTGAGTTGTTCTGAAAAAGAAGTGTCCTTTTTCCTGGTTATTGTTGGAATGTACTTTCTTGTAATACAGAGCAAAAAGTAAAGATATGGTAGGTAAGTTCCAACACAAATGGAGAGAAAGACAGGCAAGCACTTAAACTAAAGATGATGTACTTTTGGAAATGGTGCAAAGATTTGAGATATTTCAGTTATAAATTATTCAATTTCTAGGCTTGCTTTCTTACTAATGCAAGTTTACAGATAGAGTAGTAGTAAGGGGTCATAGCAATTATAAATATTTTTAATAAGTATGTGTGAAGCTCTGAGTGCTATAAAACTATTGTATCTTTTCTAAACATTTTAGCTGAGAGACATATAATTCTGAAATAGTTTTGAATACCTTTAAGTTCATACAGTTTTCAGATAAAGAAATTAAACGTTTTGGCCTCCAAATTCACATTCTCTGTGTGTCCTGTGCCATTTTTAGACCTGATTAATGGTATGATTTTGATCTGCAAATTTAGTCCCAAACAGAAATCTGTGCAATTTGTAGAGAAAGTTGCAAATTTCTTGTACCCTTGGTAAGAGGTAGAAAATATTTAACTGATGAATTTGTGTATATGCTTAGCTGATCAACTTTTAGAAACTTCAGATTTTATTTGGCCAGAACTATTGTATTTGCAAATTGACAGAATGCAAGATCAAACATTCTATTTCCTGTGACTCTACCATTTAATATAGGGTTATTATGTAGTCTGTGTCCATCATATTTTTTTCTGATTTACAGTAGTATGTTGTTTTTGCATATTTCTTTGGAAAAACGTTTGGGTTTTTTGTTTCGTAATTGATTTGAGATAGGAAAACAGTTCTTTATCTACTTTTCTTATTTGCCAGTGTAATAGGTGTTGCAGTTTAAATTACTTTTATTTTAAAAAAATTCTTGTTAGGAAGGGATTTAAATCTTATGGTCTCATATTCACTCTTTCATTGAAATAAAAAGTAAATGGTTTAAGTGGTCTATTACTAGTGTTAACATTTAGATTAAATGAACTAGAAAATGATCATACTAGAGAAACAGTGTCCATGGGCAATATAGCATGTGACTCTTTAAAATTGTCCCTCTGTTTGTGTTTGTTATTTATTCACATCCCTCAGGAAGGTCAGAGAAGATGAGCTGTCTTTGAATCAGTAAATGCACTGGAAAGGGGGGCAGTGACAGTGCCTTTCTCTTCAACGTAACTGTGCTAAAATTTATTCAAATTCCACACCCTGCATAAAAGCATTTCATGGTCACTGGGCAGTTGGCTATGGATTTATTTTGAAATTGTTGGTTCTGCACTGTAAGATCCACAGCTAAAATTTTCCGTATGTATTCCTTGGCGATTCTGTGGCAAAGTGATGATAACATAGTCCATTGAGACAACATCAAGGCCTGTGAAGCCTCGGGTTAAAGGCCAAGTCATTTTTTGGGGTTCACAAGCTCATTACTTCTTTGTGAGCAAGAGTTTTGCTCATTACATTTGTAAATTAGTATTGTCTCCCACCCTTATTATTATAAAAATAACTGCAAATAGCTGTGTAGTGATAGGATATTAATAACTGATTTAAGAAATTATTATCTGATGGAATGCAGAAAAGAATTGTCAAAGATGCCTTCTTGGCACTCAAGTCAAGAAAGTCAAATGGTCTCTCAAGTCCTTTGACTGAGCAGTGACAGGTAACCAGACCTAGAGATCACTGTAGTGAAAATGAAAAATACCTTTGTATAATGGGCTTTGGATGAATGCTAAAGAGAGAAACCTGGTAGTAATACAGCACTTGCTCATCTCTCTTGAAAGGTTTTGTAGTCAATTAGCAGGGCAACTTGTGCTGCCTGAGATTACAGTGTCTCCTAGTGTCATTTGTACTCTATTTTCCTTTTGCATTTTGTTAACATTTGTGGAAAGCACAAAATGAAACCACTTTGGATAAGCTCTTGAATCTATTGTCACAGTTTAGATTAATTACACTCAGTTATATAATGTGACCTGGAATTAATACCCAGGCTTTATTTGGGCTATTAAATCAGAGACTTTCTTATGGAATACTTGCAATTACTAAAGTTTTTTTTTTTTTTCCCCCAAATGATATGCAAGCTGGATGACTAATTAAGCTTGCTGATCTTCCTGCGGCAATACTATGGATGAGAGAACTGCACATGTGCCAAATTTCTGGTGTAGGTAATTGTGGACCAAATGTTTATGTACACGCTCAGTCACATATACCACACCCTCTGTGGCACGAGACGCACTGCTAGTGTGTGACATGAACACCACATGCTACTTATCAGAGTAGTGCTATGCCAAAAGAAGATATCACCACATCCAAACATATTTCAAAGGGAGAAAGAGGCTTGCCTAGTGTTGTTTCATTTATCATAACTTACCATTTATTATTATTACTAGTACTATGATAATTCTTCATTTTCTCTTGGAACAGTGAAAATTTTTTCCAATCTTGTTTTTATGTACCAAGAGTTCAGAATCTGTTATCCTTTCTCTTCTGTGGTTTGTTCTCATTCTGTCTCTGTCATCTCAGACTGACTTCACTGACAGCCTGCTGCAGGATAGTGAGGCTGCACTGTGGGTTTCCAGCAGATGTTAGCTGAAATCATTGGGAAGTTGCAGCTCACTGAGTCTACCACATAGTTATTCGTGCTGCTGTGGCCTGTAGGCTTTCTCTTCTGGATGAGATCCCTGTGTGTGTTGCTGCCAGTGGGCACATGGACATTCCCTGCTACTCGCTGTCTGTTAGTGTGTGAGAGCTTAATCCACCAGAAGGTTTTGGTAGTACTGTCACTTGTCAGATTGCATGAATCTGTTGATGCCATTTGGGCATGACAGTTTCTGGGGAAAGAAGAAAATAATATCTTTGCTTCTTTGCTTTTTGAAATTTATAATATCTTAGTAAACTTTATTTTATTCATTAATTTGAAAACATCTAAGCAAATTTCAGTAATGTGGTGAAGCAGACAAACAATAAAACCAAACCATTTTCCTGGGTAATACAAGATGAGAACTTCACTCTTCAATTCAAAATTTGGTCTCTGTGAACAAGTTTGTCCTTGCAATCATGCCCAGGTGGCCTGGGAATCTTTAATTTATCTGAGAGCTGCTGCAGATTTTGGTGATCTTCAGAAAACATGATTAAAAATAGATTTTAGGTAAATACTAAATATTGCAGAACTTGGATATAGTCAGAATTTTCATAATGCACAGCAGTTCCAGGTTCCTTGCATGGACAGACTGACGTGTACGGTAGCTTTATTTTAACATATGGGGGTTTTTTTGAGGGGAGAGGATTTGCTTATTTTGGTTTTAGTTTAAATCAATTGACAACAATAGAAAGGACTGTGTGTTCTTCATTATATATTTTTAGGCAGATACAGTTAATTTTATTTTGTGCCCAATTTGATATTTTCATTTTCTCTTAGTATTGTTGAAGCTCATTAATAAATGGCCATTTTCAAACCTGAAGTAAGTGGAACAAGGGGTAGCTGGCGCCTATTCTCCCACTGAAGTCACTTAAGCCTTTCCTCTTTCTTACTGAGTTTTCTCTCAGCCCACTGGGCTTTGGGATTAATTTTTACTTCACTGGATGACAGTTGGAGATAATCACATGAAGAGACTATTTGAGCTTTCTCTGTCATGAACACTGTAGCTTTGAGCTGACTGACACGACATAATTTGAAGTTTTTTTCAGAAAATAGAAGGTACACACATTCATAATTATGCTAGTGGTAAACAGGGATATGTGGGCATAAAGAAGTACTACTATAACTTCTGTTGGGAAGCTTAGGAGACAGAGCCTTAGACAGATTTTGGGAATGAGAAAATACTAATGACATCTTAATTAGGTGTGGACTTGGTTGTTACTCCAGTAAACACACAAATAAAGCCATATTTCTATTCTGTAGCATAGCTACATATGAGGATAACATATGGCCTCCAAGCTTTTAAGATTTTTTTTTTTCTGGAAACATTTATGCATCATTAATACTTAGCCCTTCTGGTAGGGAATAAAACAGCATTTAGAAGCATTCCCTTCTCTTTCTGTCACAGCATGGAGCATGCTGTTTGTTGAGGTGGGATGAAAATCAAGCCAGAGCTATTTAGAACATCTGTTTCAAATACCGGATGTCCAGTCTGTTATGCACTTTCCCTGATATAAAGTGTCACTTTCATTTAGGGGTTTTTATGATATTCTAATACACAGTTAATGTATGAGTTCGCAAATTACCTAGGCTTTTTGCAGTGGTCTTGATGTGCAAATATAATTCCTTAATAATAAACAGGGTTTGCATTTTGGAATTCTGATGCCTCTGAACACGTGTGTCTGTACCTAAAGAAAAAAATACTTTGTAGATGCATGCAAGTGCTGATATTTGAATGAGTATAATTGTATACCTTGCACTTGCAAGTAGTATGCTTTAGAAGAAATATTATTCCTTGAAAACCCCTTGCTTCCATGTATAATTAAGGGTGAAAAAGCTGTTTTATATATATATATATATATATATTTGGCTAAACAAAGGCCTCTTTGATTTCATGACTCTGGAAACTGTGGAAGACATTACATTTGTTTTCAGATGTTCTTTTGTACTTGAGAGTCTCATTTGCTAGGCTTATCTTCATTCTGGGGAAGGAGTATTTGTGAGGGATAGGTGAGATCCTTTGTGAGGCACTTCAGAGCAGTTGCTGCCTATGCAGGTGCACTTGGAGCCCTGGAAGTCGCACCAGTAAGAGCAGACAGCAGATAACATCAGTCTGCAACCTTTCATACAGCCAGGAATTCAGTTAGATCTCTCTCTTCTATACAGGTATTAATTTCCTTGTTAAACTATACTAAAATAAAGCAAATGTTTGTTTTGATAATTTGATATTTCATTTCTCTTGGTGTAGCTGAAATTTGATGAAGGTGAGCAATCTAGATCTAAGCTATGTGGCAAAATTTGGTTGTGCAGCATATTGTTAATTCGAACTCTGTTGTAACAGCTTAAATTTTTGTGTTTTTTCTTTTTTTTCTTAAGCTTTTAATTAAATAAGCAATATGAGAAAAAAATGCTGGCACTAATATTTATTTTGATATTGAATCTTGTTTTTTGCTCCCCATTAATTTTCAGGTTTTGAGTTGTTGAAAGCTTTTCTTTTGACAATACCTGAGTACCTAAATACTAATAGGAGTAAACTCAGAACTTTTGGAAGAAAACAGTAGGGGTTTCTGCCATATATGAAATTTGGAAACAGTTTGGGAATGTTAAAATGTGCCTGTTACCTGGGTGTTTCTGCAGAAATGATGGACAGTTAAAGGTGCAGACATTTACACTGTTACGTCTAGGTGTGAGGCTTTATAAGATACTGAAACAACTGAAGCAATTTTTATCATGTTGCAGGTTGTCTCAATGCCCTGAAGCCTGTGTTGCCCTGTGTTACGCTGGTTTTACTTCCATGCATGGGGGTTAGAAACCCAACTCTGTCTTCCCTGGAAGTATATAAATAAATAAAAAGGCAGCACAGCCTTGAGGACTGGGTAGACAAGCAAAATACAGGTCTCAAGGAGATACCTGCTTGTGTTTCTCCAAGTGAATTGTAGAAGGCAGGTTTTGCAAAGAGTTAATGACTGTTTAATCAATGGTAATGATGGTTTGGTATTTTCTTTTTTATCTTTTATTTTTCCTTTGTATCACCTGCACCTCTCCATTAAATATTTAGGAAGATGATCTGAGGTTGTGTGGCTCATCAGAAAGGTACTCTGTGGCTTGTAGGGATGTATCCAGTCTGGCTGTAACTGCTGTAAGTTTAACAATTATACTTATTAAAGGAGAAAAAATGGGGCAGTGGGAGGATGCATCTTCTCTCCACAGGTTTATTGTCCTGACCATTGGCAAGGAGGGAGTTGGGGGCAAAATTGTACCTGACTTAAGAAAGGTGGTGTTCAAAGCTACCAGGCAGAAGCTCCACGAAGTTCAAATTGCTGTATGGAGGCATGCTAATTGTCTTCTATTCTCCTATTGAAATGTTCTTGCAGTAGCTTAAAATAAAATAGACCAAGAAAGACTGAAATGTGTAGTAATTGTTTGAACTCCAAAAAACCAGGGGAGAGTATAGCAAAAGCCTGCTTTTCATGGCACAGTTGGATACCAGGGCTTTACTTTTATAAGCCTGTCTGGTCTTTCAGTTTGGTCAGAGAGTTAAGGTACTTGTACAGCTGTGAAATAATTTTGAAGTGTATTTATTTTAAATCTTCTCTAAGGAGTAGCCTCCTGAGGTGAGAAATTTATTTTCTTGAGAGACCCAATGGGATACCAGTCATCCAGTGTTCCTTGAGCATCCTTTATCTCAGTACAGTGCAGACTGTATAATACACTGAAGTCTGTTCTACAGCAAAAAAGACGGTTTTGAATGAGAGCCACATTTGGGCTACTTTACACAGCAGGGACAGCTGTTTTAAGGATGCTGAAGTTCACTGTTTTTAAGAGAACATTTGGAAGGCACTGCATCAAAACCAGGCCAGGTACATTAAGTGTTTGGGGAAGTATCAGTAAGTGTCTAACCTGCTGAGGACTCTTAGCAAGTGCATCGTGTTTTCAGCTCTGCAGCACTAAGTGTGGGTGTCCTTGTGTTTTATGAATACAGATACGGAAATTCTATTTGACTGCTATGTGATAGCACAAGATAGTAGAGAAATCTTGCATTTGCTGCTTCCCATGAGCTGTTTTAATGTGTTCAGTCAGTTTGAGTTGCAGTATCTCACCAAATGTTCCAGTTTACTTTAGAAATGTTACATGCAGCACTCCCACAGCCTTTTTCTTTAGGAATGAAACTATTCCAGGAAAATTTCTGGAGGCAAAGATGAAAAGGCTGCTACAGCTTTGTTAAATACCGTAACAGAGTTTGAAGAATTCTGAATTTGTATCTCTGTGTAACAGTACCTTTTCTGTGAAAAATGCATTAATTATATGGGTACATCCTCATTCTTCACTAGTGGACAGTGAGATATTTATTCTGTCCTAGTAGTAAAGACTTCTGTATTTTGTTACCAAAAATTGTGATTTGCTTTCCTTTAGTCACTGCTCAGGCCATGTGTAGTTCACAATATATTTTGATGTCACATATGTGATAAAAACTAATAGACATCATTTGGATGGTACTGCATCCTTTTTTTTTTTTTTTTTTTACTCCCCTTTTTTTTTATTATTAATTTTTTCCCCTTTTGCTTTCAAAAGCAAAATGTAGTAATTTGGTGCCTGGAAAAACACCAAAAGAATATGCAGATGTTTGCTGATCTGATAATTTAACAGTGATTTTGACTGAAATTGTTCATCTTCCTCATGTGTAAAATTGTGTATGAAACACAATTCCCAACCCTGTATATTATATCACTTGCAAGTCAATAGGTTTGTGTTCAATTATTCATGTTATTGTCGCAGTTGACTACAAATATGGTGATTTTTGTTATGGTAATAGGTGAACACTTCCTAGTATTCCTTCTTGGTGTTGTTGTTGTTATTCAAGATGGAAAGGATTGTAGCACCCAATTTAATAGAGTCTACTCAAGATACATTTTATAAAGATTCTCACAGCAATGCTTTGAGCCATTCAGAAACAAATGCACTTCTGTCAGCACAGGAAAATTGATGAGTGAGTGGAGGTTTTCCTATCATAAAGAGAAAAGAAAGAAGAGAGGAGAAAACAGAGAAGAAAATGTTGTAATGGCCCAGATTTTAATACTGATGGTAACTGAAGGCAAGTTTGAGGACTAACATTTGTTTTCTTTGATAATTCAGCTCATTAAGTGGGGCCTAAATGGAATCCTTTGGCTCTCTTGGGCAGGAAAGATACAGCAGTTGAGCAATGGCTAATGTGTTTTATGCAATAGCTGATGCACAGGATGATAAAGCTGGTTGAAATATATTTGCTGGCTCTAGGCAGAGAGGAATTAATTAAGATTTTTAATTCTCATCTGAATAAGAATTTATACCTGCGAATTTATAACACGCTTAAAGTTAACTACATTTTCTTTGAAAAAAACCCGTGACAAGCAGAAACTATTAAAGCATGCTTACTTGGAAGCATTTAAGAAACAAAAAGCCAAATTCTTTGTTTATCTTTATCATAACTTTGATAGAATAAAAATACTGCAGGGATAAAAAGACTTAATGTAGATAGATACTAATTACTCAAGTTTAAATTAAAAAAAGCCAACAAAACAAAACCCAAACTCAAAATACTTAATCATTGCCAAGCTAGCCCTGCATTGGGATCAGTCTGGATAGAATATACTTTAAGTTTTTTATTGAAAAATATAACTTGGAAGCTAGCTTGTAGCAAGTCCCAGTGACTATGATGACTCCTTAATTATGAAGGCACAGCTAATCAGCTGAAAGCTGTCCTCTTGCTGAGTTCTGCCAAGAAATTTTCTTGACACCAACAGATACTTTTTCCTTTTCTCTGCCCCTTTCTGTTTCATTTTCTGATATTTTAAGCCACTGCAAACCTTATAAACTGCCTGCTATCATCTGTGGAACAAACTCAGTTTTCGTACAACATCATGAGTTACTTGTTTATGCCAATATCAGTAAAGCAGTCAGCAGCTGTTGGAATAGAATTTGTAGTAGTAGGTCATCTTGCAAACGAGGATATTAGCTAGCTGGAGGAGCACTGAGGGAAGAGTCTTTATTGAGCACAAATGTATCAGGTCTGCTTTGTTAAATACAGCATATATTTTCAAAGATTTATTGTATAATTACCTTGATTGGATGAGGAAAAAGTGTCTAGAACTAATCAAAGAGCCAAAATTCATTGGTTTTAATAATCATTATTTGCCCCCTTCTGAATTGCAGGTGCTTGGTTTGAGTGTAAGGATGGTGGTGCTTATCTTCATGAGCTTTGATTAATATCTAATTCTTTGCATCGTGGAAGGAGCTAATCAGGTATTCAATTTGCTAATCAGCTTCTCAATTTGATTAGTAATATACTAATCACTTAAGAAAATCAAATGTGACATATGTTTAGGGTTTTTGACTTGAAGTTACAACCATGTTTGAGGGTGGGGAGGTAGGAGGATCTGCTTAATACTACCAGTTTGATTCAGGGTTAAGTAGGAGGCAGCTGCAGCCTCTCCAGGAGTACCAGGGAGGGGAAAAAAAGCTCAGAAGCAGATGCTGCAGTACTTGCTCCTTACGGGCTGCACTTGAACTGGTGTCCCTGGTGCCTGCTGCTTTACCTAATCAAGAGTGAAAGTGAGAAAGCAATGTCCTCCCTCCTAAACTGATTATTTCTGTTTTTAATCTTGGCATTTCAGTGGGATTTCCCTTTTGTAGGTTTTTTTTTTTTTTAACGTATCCTGACAGTGAAGAAATCCTATTTTTAGTATTTAGTGTTGTTTCAGGATAAGTGTCTCTGAGAACGTGGTGACACGTGAAACACGGTCGCCAGTGGTTTGGGATTATTTCTTTGCACCATTGATAGGCACTGCTGCTTGGAGCAGTGGGACTGTTTCTCTTGTCTTTGCTGGTGAAACCTTTTTTAGCCATTTTGTGTTTCCTTTTTATTTAGATTGTAAAATTCTCTCTCCTAATTTAGTTGTCAAAACTTGCTTCCTTTGTTATAGTTTTATCTTTATATTCATCTTTTTCCTGGTGATAAGTGGACAGTGCTTTGTCACTGCTTTTGTTGTACTTAGGTTGTTTCATTTATGTTTGCTTATTTACTGTGTTCAAGCTGCATTGCTGAGCCTGGACTATATTAAAAAGAGCAAGTGGCTCTTGTAAACTTATTAGAAGTTAGAGTTATTTGCTTATCTTAAGGTTTATTAAAAATAATGTTTTCTCTGTGTTACAAATCTGTAGGGATATCTCTGCTCTCTGTTCAAATCCATTTGGGTAAATAAACTAAGGAGTAAAGGTATGCTTTCTATATGCTTCCCATTTACAATGTTGTTTACATTAATGGAACCAAAGTCAGATGAGGCATCTACTGAGGACATAAGAGACCAACCTGTCCTTCTGTCAGAGAACTTGTTGAAACAGAGAATTCAATGGACTTTACTACATTAATTGGTGTTTGGTTCACCTTTAAAAGCATAAAATAGCATTTTAATTATTGTTTAATCAATATTTAATTTCCACTTAAAAAATGTACCTTCCGCTCTTAGATGGTTCCATCTCTTCACTTGTCTGTTGCCTGGTGGCACGTGAAATGGTAACTGGCTGAATATTGGTTCAAATAAAAACAAAGTGTTTGTAGTTGGAGTCTGAAGGCATAATTTGGATGATAATGATACCTAAATGTGAATGTGTTCCCTTTCTTTATCTAATGAGTAGGGAAGTGGATGTATCCCCATCTGCCTCAAGTGAGTTTAATATCAGCTGTAGCGAAACGTGCTTTGAATCTGTATTTGACTAAAAACCAATACATACTGACCATGTATTTGTCAAAATAATAAAAAACCCAGGGGCTGAATGATAAATATTGTTATTATTGCTCTTTGTATGACACCTTCTAAAAGCAAGTATGACTTTTGGCCTGTGGATGATGGAAAACCATAACTTTAAAAGGTAGAAACTTCAGTTCTGAAGTAGTGGTAGCCTTCACTTGCCTCTGGCTGAGGTAGTTCAGGTTGAAATATTATGCTGCTTGCACGCCTTTTCCAAGGAATGAATGTGCAGAATACAAGGACACGTTTCAATATTTGATGGTCATTGAACAGCCCTAATTTTTTCCCCACTTTTTGGTAGTATGTGTCTAGATAGAAGGATGAGCCTAAGTTTAACCTTGAACTTAAATTCAAAGAATCTGGGAGTATTTGTATTTTGTTCTTTATTTTACAGTCAAGTGACCCTCTTAAGTTAAATAGGACAGAGATAGAAAGGCATAACAAAGTTGTTAGTGAAATTTCAGAAGGTAACTGATCTTGTTCTGCCCTCTGGCTGAGGAAGCCTTTGCTAAAGATGGTGTTCAGATTCATGAACATTGATTACTTTTTGCCTCAGTGTCCATAAAAGATTACATTCTTATGTTAGAGCAAAGTTTGGATGCTTTGGTTTTATGACATTGTTAGGCCAAAGGGCTTTAGGGTTCAGTCTGTGTCAAGATATACCTTGGAAAGAGGAGAGAGTGGAGAGAAAGAGAGACTGCTGCTAAGCCAGGGCTGAGCCAGGGGCTTGTTTTGCTTGCAGGAAAAGTATATTGCCAAGCACTGAAACAAATCCCCCTTTGCTATGAATCCATAAGAGGATATTTCTGTAGGAGTATTTGTTTGACTTCATGAATATTTAGTTTGCAGTATGTTTTGAATGCATTGTTACAATATTTCCATCATAAATATGGCCATTAATAAGGACACAAAAAAGAGGATGGCATTGGTTAAGACAGAGGCAGGGGAGTGTGTGTCTTCATATATGCTCAATTAAGCCTTAGAAGCGAGTAATTTATGGCCACATTGTGACACTAATGCTCACTGATGGAGTAGGATACTGTGGAAAGATTCTGCCCAAATGGCTGAGGCAGCAAGCATTTGCCCCTTGGAAGGAAAGACACAGAGAGGATATTCCCAGTGGGATTCAGTAATGCCTACAAGTGGGGCAAGTCCTGTACTTTTTCACTACAGTGTCAGTGACCATGAAAAACAAACGATCCTGTGGTTCAGTCGTCTTATTTCTTCAGCCTATTCTGCCTGTCAGTGGGAGTGTAGAGTGCTGAAGCTTCTGGGATCTTTCCAAAGAGAGAACAGCTGGGACTCAGACTTGTGCAGTGTCTTGTTACTCTCTTTCATTGGTATTTATGGAGAAAAAAAAGAAAAAGGAATTAAAACCCCCACAACCCTTAACACCAGATCTGGGCTTGTGTCACATGGCTCTTTGGCAAACACTCAAAAGTGTATTCTGTTTTCTAGCATTTCCCTTGCAGTAAATATGTGCAGTTGCCTGCTGGTGCTCAAATGGTACGTGATAATGAATTTTCTCATAGAGATGGGAATGTTGTAGCAACCTTCTTAATAAAAAGATAGCTTTTAATAATACTAATATAGTCCTGGTAATCTAGAATAAGAAGGATACTTTGTATGGTGTCATGCTCAAAGAAATGTGAGACACACACTAGGTTGTAAATAAATCTGTCTGCTCCTTCTAAAGAGCCAGAGACTGAGATAATGGCATTCAAAATGATGCTGACATCAGCCCAGTAGTTCTTGCCACGAGTGAAAGAGCAAATAGTTGCCATTTAATTCTAATGCACCGAGATAGCCTGGAGCTAAATAATACATTTTTGTTAGTAATTATTTAGCACAATCCCAAGCAGCAAAATAAATTTGCATATGACTCGTCCCTTGAGGATTGTCTTGGTTAGAGGGTATATGGGAACACAGGAAGGCAAATGACTCCAAGTTGATGGTTTGTTTGCATTATTTCAACTGTTAAAATTATCAGAAGCCTTTAAATAAAAATGAAATCTAAATAAGTTACTCGTTTTAAACATTAAGGACTCCTTCATGCAATATTTAACAATATTCCATCAAAGATATTACCTTTTTATGTGAAAAGGAATGTATGAATACAAAACCACTTTTCTGAGTTCTTGGGTATGGAACCCGTGTGGTTGTTTTTATTAACGTTCAAATAATTGAACACATACAGTAGAGGCCATGTGAAATTCCTCCTCTTCTCATTCAGTAAATGGAAAAAAATCAATTACTTACAAATCTTTGTGGATCAATTTTGACATAGCTTTAAAATGCAACAATGGTTGTGTTGATTCTGAGATTAGCTTAGATAGCATGGAGCTAATGAAAGCAATGTTGTGGGTTTGATCCCTATCCAGGCCATTTACTTAGCAGTTGGACTCAATGATCCTTGTGATCCCTTCCAACTTGGAATATTCAGTGATTCTGTGTTGAACTCAGTGTAAAATACAGTGAAGGTTTGTTCATAGGCAATGATGTGAGCCTGTGTCTTTGCACTTAACTGTGATCATTGAATCTCTGTGCCTCTGAATGTGCTGGACCAGTGTGGCTCCTAAGGGCTGTGAGAAACCTGGCTCTATCAGAATATCCTCCCTCCTCATCTGCCCCTTGCTGGGCTATTGAGAGTGCTCCTGCCACTTTCCTGTCCAATGGAACCATGCTGGAGAGCAGGATGCAGTGCAGCTCTGGCAAGTCCTGAAAATGACTGTACTGGTGAGAAAAGAATAGCATTTATCCTCAGCAAACTCCCTCACTGGAAAGTGCTGTTCCAAATTCACACTGTATTGCTCTTTCTTATTTTATTTTTACATCTGTCTGGTTTGATTCCTTCAAGGCAGCCCTGATTGCAGCAGAATTGCAGAGCTTCTCCTGTTGCCCAAGCATCGTAGTCCCTCATTGCCAAACATTGGTGCCCCAGTATGTATTTAACAGGAAAGTACAAGGTCACTTTTTTTGGGCACCCTTCTCAGATGTGGGACATTTTCCTGGCTAACAAACATCTCTCCTAGGAGGAAGACTAGGAGAACTGGGACTGTTCAGCCTGAAGAAGAGAAAGCTCAGGCATATCTTGCCAATACCCAGAAGATGTGTATCAATACCCAGAAGATGTAAAGGTGAAACCAGGCTCTTTTCAGATGTGCCCAGTGACAGCACAAGAGGTAGTAGGCACAAATTGATACACAGAAGGTTCTGTGTGGATATCAGAAAACACTTCTTCACTGCAAAGGTGATGGAGTATCAGAAGAGGTTGCCCAGGGAGGTTGTGGATTCTTCCTCTTTGGATATATTCAAAAGTCATGTGGATAGGGTCCTGGGTAACCGGCTGTATGTGGCCCTGCTTGAGAGGGAACTTGAACTAGATGACCTCCAGAGATCCCTTTCAACCTCAGCCAGTCTGAGATTCTGTGGAATCGATCTGGTGTGTTATGGTTTTTTCTTTATAGTAATTTTCATTTGTATGTGACTTTCAGGCAAAAAAAAAAAAAAAGTAAAAGAAGAAAAAGAACAAAAGCAACAATGAAACAAACCTAGCAGGCCTTGTTTAAACAGATGGACTGCAAAAGGAGGGAAACACAGTGTTTTGGGTTTGCTGGAGCTGTAGATCTTAGTCCTCTGAGGGTGGTGAAGAAGTCAAATGTGGGCATGCCAAGTAAGCTCATGTCCTAGTTTGTTGATCTAGGAATACCCAGTGGTCACTGGGTAGTATTGGAGAGGCTGCACAGGGACCTTGTATTGGGAATGCACACAGCCTGATCACAGCTGAGAGCTGCTAAAACTGCTGTGATCGCTTGCAGCTCTTCCTCAGCACATACAGTGACTGTAGATAAATAGGGCGATTAATTATGCTTTTATTAAAAGAAGGAACAGAGTAAAAAAAGTGAAAAGGCTGAGATGGTTCACCGGTGAAGAAAGATGAATATGGAAAAAATCTGCCCTTTCTGACACTTCAGGTTTCAGTGATTGCAGGTCAGGATTGAAGCAGCAGGATGCTTCATGCTCAGATAAGTCCTCTCCAATTAATAGATAGGTAACTATTATTGGCTATTATTACCTGATAGATAGGGGCTATTATTGATTTGTTAAGTGCATCTTGACAGAGCTGCATGAAAGTCTGGGAGTTTATTATCGACCCCTGTCTAAAGCTGCGGGAGTTTGTGCCTGAAGTCATGTGCCAGTCATGTGCCTGAAGTTTGTGCCAGTCATAATTTCTCTCCAAATTAAGTATCTTATATTTAAACTGGAATCAGACTGATAGTGGCTTTTCTGAGATGAATTAACTCAACTTTGATGGAAGTATTATGTAGGTTATGCAGTGTCTACTCAGGCTATAGGTCCCACTATCTCCTTCCACACCTGCAGCATGACTGCCTGTTGCAACTGAGTTGAGTTCTTGAATCTGAAGCAAGGTCTGTGTGAATATTTTGTAGTCTGCTTAATTCTAGTGTAAATGAGCATTTTTTAAAGAGACCTTTTTTGTTCTTAATATGCAGCTTTGGTTGCTGCATTTTCCATTGGGAGAGGTGGTGAGGATGCTTTTATCTTGCTGCGGCAATCTAATGTGAAACAGATGAGAAGAATGGCAGCAACTACAAACGTTTCCTTTGATAAGCATTATTTTTATTGGTGATGCTTGAAATTTACAAGTGGAATAATGTTTCTGTGACTTATGTGTTAAGACTTTTAAAGCTGAGTTTCATTATAGGAAAATTTTATATCTGGGAGGAGAGCTTTTAATATGCATTTGCTAATTTCTACTGAACTTAACTGTGGCATTCAAATTTATTTTGTTTGCAGTGACAAGTGAGTGCAAATCAGATGGTAAAGGTTGCCAATATGAATATTTTGAAGTATGAACTCAGAGTGGCTCATTCTGAAAGAAGTGCTTATAGGGGAGATTTTAGAATTTGAATCTAGCCCTGAACTGTGATTCACAATAATTAAATAATTAACATTTGATATAAAAATATGCACAATTGCATTCAGCTGTGTTAATTCTGAAGATGGCCCACTAGCAAGCAGACTGACCTCAGAAAACTCCTGGGGGGTTGAGAGAAGAGATGGCATTTTATTGTAGCACAGAGGAAAAGGAAGCACAGTACGGTTCAGGCACCTGTATTATTATGGCAATGGAAGGTTTCTTTTGATTGGCTAGCCTGGGTTTGAAGTGCTTTTCAAGAGTCACATTTGGGGAATAAAGAAGCTAGAGTGCACGCAGATTGTTCCCCTTAGATTTTGACCCTCAGCGTAGCGTGAAGACTTGGAGCTGTTCTCTCCTTAATGGGGACAAGGCAGACATGTAGAGAAAAGCTGGGAGAACTTGAGGTCTAAAATCCTAGACAACTTAATCTTCCCATGGAATAAGGACAAGAAAAAAATTCAGTCTGGTTTGGTCCTCTGCAGTGAGGCTGTGTGTTATCACTGACTTGGAAGTGTTGACTTGCTGATGGTATACAATCACAGGACTGAAATATTTTGGCCTCATCTTTAGCAAAACCCAGGAAGAGCTGAAAGTGCTTGTTCTTTATGATGGATAAATTATACATTGATAAATATTTTCTTGCACAGAATATTTGGGGTTTATTGCTTTAGATATTTTGCCTTCTTGAGTTGTAACTAACACCTGTGTTTTTTCTGAGATAAGCTATAAATCATGGACAAAACTTTTAAATGACATATTGCTGGGTTGTCATCTAAGGCATGCTTCCTAAGTACATTATTTATTGAGAACTGTGTTGTTTCTAATCGATTATGTGCCTTTGTGCATGCTAGTAATGACCTCATAATTAGAGCAAAGTGCATTAGATTTCAATATGTGGGAAATAGTGCTATAGCATCAATGTTGACTTAAACCAAAGGTGTTAAACCTCTCTAAGAGGTGGAAAAAATTACTGAGATCTCAAGTGACATCCAGTAACCTGAGAAAACGAATCCTGAAAATAGAGCTAAGTGATGAATATAATTATGAATTTAACCCAAGATATTCTGCCAGAAGTCAAGGAGCTATCACAAAAAAAAAAAAAAAAGACTCTTTTTAGCGACCTTCTTTCAAACACTTCCTTTCAATAGCTTTGGTGAGTTCTCTGCACTAGGCTGCGATGAAGACCAACTGTATGGAAGCATTTAGTGGCCAACACCTGCCTCTGGAGGTACAGAAAAATGGCATCATTTATCACAGGCTGTACCATGGGACATGGTTATATTGCACAAAGTGGTGACCCGTTGCCTTCTCTGGCTGAACAGTGTAATTTCTCAAGTGCCTTGCATGGCCTATTGCACGGGATCATCAAGCTGTATGCAGTTGGATTTATTGTTCTGTGGCTTGACTGCTAGGAAAAAATTGAAGCACTGGAGTTGAGTTAAATGGCAAAAAGGAGATATTATTGCAAATATTATAAATGACCTGTTTATTTTATAGATGCTGCCAAATAGAAGCATGTGGAAATAGAAATGTGAGTGGTAATGCCTCTTGCATGCTTCTGTTATTCTGCATTTCTCTGCCGCTGTTACTTGAAGGCTAGTGCTAAAAGATGAGGTGAATAAAATTATTTCTTAGGCTAATTTTTAAAAAACTTATCTACCCCTACCAAATCTACCCAGATTTAGCTATTGGTGCTTTAGAATAGTGCAAGTGGAATTAAATCAGGACAGCATTCTTAAACTGCATGAAAAATTTCTCACCCTACCACATGAAGATGAACTCTTCAAGCTTCTACTTCCAGAGTTTGGTTTCAGGTGATGTCAGAGTAATTAGGCATATCTGTATGAATTTTTATCACTGATAAATTCAGCAGATAAATTTACAACATATTTCCAAGTAACTACATTGAAGATTCTGTTACCTCAGATATTTGTCTGCCTTCTTTTCTTGCCTGCGCCTATGTGAAAATATAATCATGGTTGCATGGCAGATTTACTGTTGTTTACTTAGTTCTAAATGGAGAAAAAAAGAAATGCATAGGCCTGCTACAGTGCTTTCTCCCTGTGGAATGTTTTTTTCTGGCCATGCAGCTAGATTGTGCTGAGGGATTCAGAGGTGCCCAGGGCAGCCCACAAGATGGTCTTGACAATGCTGCATATCTCCTGTTTTAGCTGGGCTCTCTCAGGCTGTGTCAGACTGGGTGGTTCCCTCTTCCAGCTGAGACAAGAACTTGGAAATATGAGAACTGACCTGTCCAGTTATGCCCTTGTGGGGTGACTGGTTCTTCTCTCTTCCTGGGCACTGCAGTGAGTCCGCTGGAGAGCCATATCAACCTGTGGAGAGGCTGAGGATGCTGGATGCTATTGGAGGTTTGCGTTGAGCTTCCCCCCACTTCCATGGCCACCCATGCACCCTCTGATATCTGCCTTCAGCCTATTGCCGGCTGTGCTACACTGTGGCATGTTGGTGCAGGAGGATAATTTCAGAAGTCTGATGAAAACTGGGGACTGAAGATGAGAAGTGTGACACAGGTGATGTGTAGCAAAGTACCCTCTCCAGCTGTTGTTGCCTGGAAATGGGAGAGTTTTGCCCAAATGATGTGTTAGCTCTTGTCTGTTCGAGGTCACCCTAAAAGATGAAGGCTGTGAGTGTTCTTGAAGTATGGTTTGAAGCAGGGTTATTGTGGTAAAGATTTACTCTCTTCCAATATTTCAGCTGTTTCCTGCTCCAGCACAATCTCTGGGCAGCCGAGATTTCAGTCATTTTTAAATACGTTTCATCAAGATGCCTTTGGGATGCTTCCTGAGATTTACTGGTAACTTCATTAAATAACTCTGCCTTTAGTTATCCCCAAATTTCATTTTGATTGACTTTATTAAATGGGCTTTGATTTTCTTGATATTTGAGTAGGAAAAGCTTTTCCTGGCATTTGCAAATGTTTAGGGTTTGTTTGGGTTTCTTTTTTTTTGTCATTTGTTTTGGTTTTTCCTTTCTGTAATTAAGTTTTATGACAACACTTGCAATTAATTGTTTCTCTGCTTATATATGTGTGCCTAGACCTGCTAGCACTGTTTCCCTTTTTATCTCCATTTTGTTCTTTTCTGTACTTAAAATTCTCAGACATCTTGAATGTAGCTGTTTTAAGGGACTTTGGCAGAACTGAGTTATTTTTATAGGGTGGGTATAGATTCGCATAATTAGATCTCTGCATCATGTCTAACCTGTAGTGTTGTTCATGAACAGCACTTCATAAATTTTGCCTTCTATTCTGATTTGGGGCTTTTAGACAACTAATTTAAATGTCAGATTATTAGTTGAAAAAGTTTTTTTTAAAAAAAAAAAGTAAATGTTATGTGCCCGGTGACGAACCTGATGTTTTTGAACTTTGTGTTCTCAACAAATCCCAAATTTAGTGAGCAACCATGATGAAAGTGAGAAGCCATTGCTAATTTAATTATCACGCTTTGGGCAAGCTGATTATGTGGGCTAATTTAATGGCTATTTGAGGGTAGATATGCATTTTATTTCCTTGGCAAAATGTTGCAGGCAGTAATGAAGCCTGAAATGCCTTGTTTTGTAACCTAAAAAATTAACTTATGTAGAAAAAAAGATGAAATGAAGGTAAGTAAAGTTCATTTAAAAAAGATCTATAAAGAAAAAAAAAAAAAAAAAAAGGAGTGGCAGAGTATAATACAAAAAGAAACTGGAGAACAGTGGAGTGGTAGAGAAAAAAAGTGGCTTCTTTTCCCCTCAGTGCCGGGTGGAATATCCTTATGCATCATAACAGGAAGAGAAAAAAAGCATGTGGGGAAAAAAAGCTCTGACTACAGTAAGAGCTGATTCTTGGGAAATGAAGAGAAACTAAGGACTACATCATAGCTGCAGCTATTGTGAAGATAAGGATTGTAGGCTACATCTACTCAAATAAGGGAAAACAAATTATCTTTTTGTTCCTTTTGTAATGTGCTTGGGGAAATATCCATTAGTTCAATGTTATGGAACAGAATTGAGGGAAAAACAATGGCAAGCTTTCTGAAACTTCAATTTGTAATTGGAAATTCAGCCAATAGACATTTATTTAAAGCAATAGGTGTGTCTTTTCTTTTGTTTTTAATAGTTATTCTGTGAAGAAAAATACCCTCACAGTAAAGAGGGATAAATGGAGAGAACTCTAATTATAATTTATGCTATCTTCTGGCTCTTGCCTTGTTCTGGAGAGTAAGGAGACTAAGATTCAGGTTTACATCCCAGGAAAATGTGCTTAGCCATATAGATACTCTTGTGGTTGCTTGTCTTGAAAATTGTCTGTTCAATTATTATTATTATTACTACTCCACCTCCTCCTATTACTATTATTACTGTTATTCCTGTCTTATTGTAAAATTCCATACTTTACTCTATTTTGTAAATTCAGTCTTGCAAATGTCCTTACCGGACTTGTGAGTTTTCCCAGGTTTTTCAAAGAGAAACAGCTTTTATTTAGTTGTGGCATTACATTTTGGTTTTCACCTGTTCTGATTTTATTCTTGTAGAGTAGTATTTCCCAAAGACAGATTCTCTCCAAAGCCTTGGACTATGCACGTAAGCAGTGGTATCTTTTGAGAGCAATTCCAGAATTTCTGTATCTCTCTCTATATATCTTGTATCTAAAATATATCTTGAAATTATTTAAGTACTTCTTAAATTTATAAATACAGTATACTTAAGACTTAAGAAGTCTATACCTAAAATTCAAGGTAAAATTTTAATTATTTTTAACCATCTATCAAATAGCACAGAAATGTTTTTGAAATGAATCAGATGGTTACTATTCAGCCCTTTTCCTCTTGAGACATGCATTTTGTTTGGGCAGCTGACAGAATGATATATCTATTTTTTTTCCCTCCTTTCTTAGATATTACAATATAACTTATTTTCCCTTTTCCCCTATGCAACATATTTTTGTTATCTTTTTCAGTGCTGCATTCAGCAAAACTGTTAGATATTAAATCAGATGAAAAGTGAGACAGTATTTTTCTCTTTGTGTGTATTTATTAAGTATAAATATTTTAATTCCATGAATAAAAGCTGGAATTGAGAATGATGCTGGAAATTTGGAGAAGGATAGCAGTGGTAAAAACAGCTGAGTCTCTACTGATGATAGAGATGATATTGATGATAAAGCCATGGTACCGTCTTGGAGTCCCTTGGTTGCCTACCCCTTGTTTTGAAGTGCTCTTATTCTATTAAAACCTTGCTCTGCTGTCATCTTTACCCTGTTTTTCTGTTCTTCACTCTACTGTTGAAAACATCCTACTACATAGTACTAATTTAACTGTTGAGAATACACAGACGCAGTAAGCTACAGTGCAATATTTTTAGTATTTCAGTAATATATTATTTATATATCCCTGACACAAGTAGTGCATGGAAATTCTTTATGGACAGCTAGGCAGCAACATCCTTCCAGTCTTCTGATGTTTGTGCTGCCAGGATATTGTATATTTAGTTAGTGTCATTGGGATGTGAGTCAGAAATACTTTCTGTTGCAATGCATTGTCCTTGTATATTTTAACTGCATGCATTATTTGAGTGCCTGTCTGAAAATGCCCCCCACCTGCCTTTAATTTTTACAGAAAAATGTCTTTATTATTTCATAGAATCATTAACCATTGTACTTTTCAAGAAAATATCTTTGGGATATGCTTGTATTATCTTTGTATCTTCATACAAAGCCTGTTCGTTAGAGGAACTTACTGCATTATTCCATGAAATTCTGCCAATAAAAAGAAATAATGTATGTCTTGAATATCATCATAAATTAAATCAAGATTTTTCACATGAATGCGAAGAGGCAGTATTTGACCTGTGCTATTCCATAAGAAAGTGACAAGCTGTCAAATTTTCCTCCAGAAGGTTCATTCTCTAGAGCCTATGAAGTATCTTGTCCTTTAGGACGTGACTGCTCAGCATTGTTTTTTAGGAAAGCCAATATAATGTTAGGAATTTTCAGTAAGAAGTAGAAAGCAGAGCATCATGATGACACTGAATGATTCCATGGCATTTCTGCATGTTCAGTATTTGATTCTAGTTCCATCTCTCAAAAAACGTGAACTAGAACTTGAGTGGATTCTGTACAGGGCAGCAAATATGATCAAGGGTGTGCAGTGACTTCTGTGCAAGGAGGGACTAAAGTGGCTGGGACTCTTTATCCTGAGAAAGGGAGCTTATTTTAGAACTCTATAAAATCAAAAGTGGCATGGAGAAAATTAATAGGGAAGAAATGTTCACTGTCTCATCTAAGAAAAGAAGAAGAGTTCAGTGCATAAACTGAACTTACTGCAGAAAGCTCCAAATAAAAGTTATCTCTCATACTCATGGTCTACCAGCAGATTAGCAAGTGGAAGAAAGTTAATTTTAAGCATATTCTATTTTGTTAAGCATTTCTGCATATACATATCTAAAGATACCTAAAGGTTTTATTCTCTGTAGTTCAGTTTAAAGTAGTATGCTGGGATAGGAAGCTGGTTTTCCAATTTTTGCACTCGTAATGTGCAGAAATCTGGTTTAGGGTTTACGGCATTTTTTTAAGGCATTGTGGTTTAATTTTCTTTTTTATATATATATTTTTTAAAGTCTTTTTGAATAAGAACTATAAATTTAATGGTGCAAAGCAAATACATTATAAAGAGTATGTATTTTTTTTTAAGAATACAAGTGGTTCCATGCATTCCATTAGTATAATCCCTGCTTTTAAGTAACACTTGATGAAGGAGTTTAATAGTGCCATTTTTCTTCCCCTTTTTCTGGCATGCTCTATCACTATATATAATGAAATCTCTTTAGTAGCACTCATATTGTTACTGGGGAAAAGAAAGACATTCAGTTTCTCCCAGCAAAGTCAGAGGCATGTAGCGAGGAAACCCTAAAGATCTCAAGGAAGTTTTATAAGAGAGATGCTTCAAAAATAATTTTGACAATATTGCTAATGTCGAAGTCTGAATAACAGAACTCATGGCATTGTTGAAACTTGGCCTCTTTGCAAAGCTGTGGTGCAAGGACTATTTGTCAAGAAGGCAACCCAGCAGAGTGTGCAAAAGGCACAATCTCTCAGTCACCTTCCAGTGATAATAAAAGGACATGGAGGTATTCTGTACTTTGCCCATGAAAAGCATTAGGATCCTGCATGATTTATTGAAACAGTTTATCTACAAAAACAACATTGCAAGTTTTTAAAAAATAAAGGTATTTAGTTATATTTTAAGATAAAACTTTGACAGCGGGTCCTGTTTTGAGTTTTAGTTATTTATAGGTTCCTTCCAAGTGCCTTGAGCTATGCATATAGAAATCATCTCTGCTATAAAAAGGACTGACTGGTTCCTTCCCAAGAGGCTTTTGCATGGTACAAAGCAAAATAAAAAATTGCTTATAGTGCACATCTGTGATATTGTGTAACTCAAATTTCTCCTGCTGCTTGACATTTACTTACCCAGAGTGTAACTCAGAGAATGGTTTGTCATTGTGGTGACTTTTTTTTTCTTCAATGAACATGAGCGTGTTAAATTTCAGTAACTACATTAACGTGACATTATTGCTGAAATTTAAACACAGAGAGTGAGTAAACTTGGAATAATGATTTCCACAATGCCCATAACTTGTCCTTTTTCTCATGTGAGGTGTACTATTTTCTGTTACCCTTAGTGCCTTGTTAAAGACAGATTGTTGCTTCTCTGGTTGAATCACTGCCTTTCTTATGTACAGCTTTGGCTTTTACGAAGTTTGTAATCATGTTATAATTTCCTCAGCAGTAGTTTAATGTCAATGAAATAAATACAGTGGGAAACCAATACCCTTCAGTCAGAAATCTCTCTTTCCTCAAATTTTTTTTTTAATTCAAATGTGGACTGTGTCAGGGACTGAAATTGTACAGAAGTTCTGGCTGAGGGAAGGCCAGTCAACAGAGCTTCATGCAAGCCAAGCAGAATTTTGTTGTTTTTTTACTGCCAGGGCATGTTTTGACTTGACATTATAAAATCTCTCTGCTATAGGTATTTTGCAGCTCCACAGTGTTAGGCTGTGGCAACATGTTCCAGTAATGGCTTTTCTGCTGGCACAGTGACGTTATTTTCTTAGGTGAGATCAATTAACACAACATGCAAATGCTCTAGATTTAATTTAGTTGAATCTAAATGAACAGTTATGCCAGATTATCTGTGTTGGCAGGAGGGTATGAATCTTCTCATGAGAAAAGCTCTATTGGAAATCTTTTCAGACAGAGTCACTAGAAAATTTTTGGAATAACATTTTAGGTCTATAGGTTACTTGAAAAGATAGGGAAGATAGGTATTGGCACATCCAAAACTTATTCTCAGAACAATGTGAACTGTTTGGAAATGCGATTTAATTAGAACAAAGTGAGTGACTGCAGGAACAGCAGCATCTTTCATTCATGTGTGAGTGTAATACGTGTTTTTACTTATTTGTGTAAAATGAAGCAAAAAAATGCATTAAGTTCAAGAAATGTGGTTTATTATCACTCTTGGAAGCTTTGTTTACTTTATTTCATAAATAAGCATTCTTCTAATTGGCGAAAGACAGTGTGTCTCTGTAATAAGAATGTTATTTTAAGGTCAGGCCCTACAACATAAAAAATCCTTTAGTGCTATTATTAGCAAGTCTTTTAGACAGTGGCAGAGGGCAGGATTGTCAGGCAGTCAGCAGATGTCCGCAGGTGAATGGTTACAGTGGATACCTGCAAACCTGGCATCAGCTGTGTAGTTTAGCCCTACACCCTGCTGCAGCATTTAGGCTCGTCGTCCCCTTCAAGGTGGCATCTCCATAGGCTTCTTTGCAGATCAGCAAGCAAAGAATTATTTTGGTTTCCTATTTAAACAAGGCATTTTTCATTGTTCTGTTTTTCAACTTTTATTTTCTTTTTAAATATCTACAGATGCTATAAGTTTATATTTATGTACTTGAAGTGAAAGTTTACTAAATTAATCAACTGTCTTGCTAATTGGTCTGGTATTCAGCCTGGCTGCGATCTAGCAAAAACCGATATAATGCTTCTTGTTTCACAGTGTGTATTTGGGACTATGTGTGTACATAAATTCATGAAAAATAATCTAATGCATAGGTGAATAATGCTCTGTAATGTATTACACATATGTCTAAAACAAACAAAAGGTGCTTTATCAAGCAGCCTCCAAGCAAATTAATTCTTGAGCTAAGACATTTTATCTTAAGAGTAATTTTCTTTTAAAAATTTACAGAAGAGTCTCATTTGAAAGTTCTTTCAACTTAATGACTTCTGTTGCTAGCACAAAGCTCCAGTGTCATCAGCATTCTGCACCTAAACCTGCCATCTGCTGAAAAGCTGCCAGATACATTAACTCTTATCAACTTAACAGAGATTTGTTTTAAGAGGAGCTGCCTTCTTCATAAGAAGTTCAGATTGAGCCTTGACACTTAATCTAAATACTGGAGCTTGAGGGATTTTCCTAGAGGTAATTTTGAGTGATTATTAGTTGATTAAAGTAGTTCTCTGTGTCACTTTCAATCACGAATTGGCCTTCTATGTGTCAGAGACAAGAGTTTATCATCCTGATGGACACTGGTGTGCAACTGGGTGTTTTTCTCATAAATTGGAAAGAACAGTTGGGTAATCCCCTTTTGCAGGCTGTAACAAATCCCACTGAGTAGCTCTGCAAACATGTCCATCTAATGCAGTAGCACAAAGCAGCTAAAAGTAAAATACCCTTTTCACTTCCTGTTTTTATAAGGTAGATTTTCATGTGTGTGAAATTTGTTGTGTGTGACGCCAGCTTATTTAGAAATAAATAGACATTCTCAGATAATGAAATTTTAAATATGTCAAAAATATAATATAACTGAATGGGATATTCATCTTATTGACTATAAACAGAAGAGCTTATTGTAGCAAATATGTAATTATTTTAGGGTTTGTTTTGTACTGAAATCAGAAGTATATATCATTTTTAAGCCTATAATCACAGCAATAATGAGCTCTTATGCCATGTTCCAAGTACATTATGCTTGGATTTGTAGCAAAAGACAGGTCTGACTATGGCTTTCTACCAGCTTTGCAAGAATGTACTCAGTTCAGAGGTAAATAAAATTTTTTTGTCCTCATTGTACCTTTGTAAAATTAGTAAGATTATGATGAAATAACTAATTTAAATAAAAGAAGAATCTAATTTGCAAATCATTAATGAAAAATGTTTTTAGTTATCTGGTTCATTTTTTTATAAAATAGGAACTCTAATTTCCAGAAGTTTCTCTTTAGGTGTTTTTTTTTTTTTTTTTTGATCAGTTTTCATTAATTTAGAATACAGAAAAGTGACCATGTAGTAATTGCATTTCCATCTGCATTAAATTCATCAATGCTCTTCCTGACAGCTCTTGTTTAGTGAGATGTGTTGAGAGTTGCATATAGTTTGGTATGACTAATTTAGATAATTCATGAGTTTGCCCCCTTTTAATCTTGAGGAGCTGGTATTTGGAAAGGAATGTCAGAAAAGGCTTCTTTAGTATATAATGGCACGGTTCTGCAACTTGGCAAAACTTTAAGTGAGGAAGCTGCTGGGGCTGTCACGTCACTCCAAGGAGATCTGGCACAGGAAGGGGTCTTGTCCATGAATCCCTCCATGAGCAAGGCCAACAGGGCTTCCTGAGGGCAGCCATCTGGCACACTGACTTGGACTTGAGTGCGGAGCCTGCCCCAGGGTGTGGAGAAGGAAGTTTCTGGAAAACCTCTGCTGTCTACTGCCTTCTCCTGGAATTTTTCATTTTCTGGCTCAGTTGGGGTTGCAGTGTATGTTTTGTGTTTTCACAGATGTGCACAAGTTCTGATGTATAGTGTATAGCATCAGGAAAGATAGCTACCCACCCTATTCATAACATCTTTCTTCAGGGCAACCTTGACCTTTTTTTTTCTTTTAAATTATTTTTAAATAGGTCAACATTAATGCAGTATTTCTATACCCCTATTTCCCTCAATTTCTTGATTTTAACTTTCTTCAAATTCTTGTTTGGCATTTTTTTCTCCCAGATCCTGTAAATTCCAAGTGACCTTGAAAACTCCAGAGATACATGATTAAGATTCTGCTTATCATACAAGGATGGAAAAGAAAATCATGTTAGTGTACATGTTAGTTCTTCCTCTGTTCTTGTTGACTAATGTAAAATTCATTATTTTTACATAGTATCAAAGGTAGTATTATTATTCTTTCTCTCTCTCTTGTTTGTAAATTATGTCATTTGTACTTGCTGTGTCTCTGAAGATTTTTTTACCCTGAAGTTCCTGTGTAAGGGAGTTGCAGGAATATAATTTTGGTTTTTATACTTTTGTCAGTTGAATATTGGATATTCAGTAAATTTTGGTTTTACATTTTCATATTTTGCATTTCATGTATTTATACAAGAATGATCTTGGCCAATTTTGATAGAGGGAGATGAAAGGCCAAAATTCCTCTGCTAAAATTTTCAGAAGTAATGTTCCTGTTTTCATAATTATAGCTTTTTGTGTGTTTCTGAACTATTACTGAGTAGCAGCTGATCTCAGGAGAGAGAGACTTAAGTGGGTATAAAGCCTTTTATCAGGCATTTTTAGTTTTTGATAGATTTCTGTACATAGTAAAAATTGACAAACCAGATCAATGGTGTTTATGAAGGTTCTCTATATTTATGTGCTGAATTGTCCTCCAGTTTGTATTGCAGACCTGAATCTTCTACTGACTGAACTTTTAACTTAGTTAAGTATTGGGGAAGTAGACACCCTTACAGTGAATTTACAAAGACTAATTTCTTTTAAAGAGATTTAAGTACACTATCCTTTCTGAAATTAAGGTATTAAAATACTAGCTACCTTAAATTCTTTTGTATATAATAAACAATACATATCTTAGACAACAGAAGGAAATTTGGGGCACAGAAATACTTTTACAGGTTAAACCATAAATTTTTGTCTATATACTCTTCTTCACCTCCTATCCTCTGCATAATCCCTGCACTATGAGTTCAGATGCAGTGCTGTGAAGGAATAGTGTTGTGTGGGTATGGTTTTTTTAAATTTTTATTGTTCTTTTAGTTAAATAAATGGTGTCTGTATATGAAAGAAGTGAGTAACTGTAATTTGCAAGAATTGGCCTTCTCTGTTGGCAGATGGAGACATAGAGAGACATATTTTAAAGGAGACTGGTCCAGGGAGGTGCCTTTGAAGCAGCTGTGCTGGTTCTGCTTCGTGCCAGCTTTGTGGTTGCTGACCACTGAAGGA
The DNA here is from genome assembly GCA_013397935.1 of Dasyornis broadbenti. Taxonomy (NCBI): domain Eukaryota; kingdom Metazoa; phylum Chordata; class Aves; order Passeriformes; family Dasyornithidae; genus Dasyornis; species Dasyornis broadbenti. The sequence continues at coordinate 2,732,936 of VZRN01004254.1, read as the reverse complement.
TGCCATAGTCATTCTGAATCTTTGAATTAATGATTATTTGAAATAGGATTAGGAAGAGGATGGGAAGGGTCAAATTGAAAACTGCATCAATTTGTGTAGCTTTGTTCTTAAAATAAGATAAATGAAGCATGAGGTTGTATTGTGTTTGAGAGTAGTATTTATCTGTTTCTGCTCTTCCGTTCTGGTGGTGTTGCTTTTCCCTCAGAATGGTAATTTGTGGCTGTTGCATGACCACACTTGGCAGTTTCATGTGGGGAGGAGAACTGGATACAGCTTTCTAGTCAGGGATGAAGGGGATTTCAAAATTGCCTTGAAAATTCAACCAAATTGAGTACATGATTTTGTTGATTAGACAAATAACAGTGAAAAATATAAGATAAACCAGACCTGCTAAAAGAAACCAGATCTTCATCTTGTCCACACTTACCTGGCACCTTTTAGGATAAAGAGAGGAAGTGCTATTCAGTTGGTCTGGAATGGTTACAGTTGTGAGGTAATACAGTTGACTCTTCAGTTTGTTCTCTAAGTCAGTACTGTACGTGGGAGATGTGCTTTACTTTCCTGTATCACTCAAGTGGTGTGCAAGTGAAGAGGGATGTAATTGATTTAGCAAGGATACACTTTCAAATGCAGCTATATATTTTTCATTAACAATAAATAAATAAATGGAAAAGGAAATTACTTTTATTTTGCAGTGCATAATTCTCTTTAGCATTGTAAGCTTGCATTTGTGTATTCTTCTGAGTGTGCAGATTTTTCAGCAAAACAATCTATTGGGAAGTTACTCAATTCATATACACCTCTAGGAAGCAGATTTTCGAGACCTTATTTAAAATAAAATTTTAATGATTTTTGCCCCATGATCTTAAAAGGTTTGATGTGATTCAGTTTTATTTATGAGACTTACATTTAAATGTTCCCATTGATTGCATTCTGAAACTATAGTAGTTTATCACAAAAATCTGTCTCGTTCTCAACACCAGGTAATCTTTTGAATTTCTCTTCTGATTTGTCAATATATGTGCATTTTGAAAATGTTTTCATACAGAATATCTCCTGATATTTATGTGTCTTAAGATAGAAATCCTGAGTTGTTGACCAGAGAAAGTAAATGCCTAACATGTTCCATTCTTGCGAGCTGCTGTTGTGACCACCTTGCTGTACTTCTCCCCACACCCGCCCAGGCTTTGAAGAAATGTGCAGAAATAATTACATAGATTAATCCTTCAAAGACCGAGCCCAGTTCTTGGATATATTAATTGCACCTTATTAGAATTTAGTTGGTTTATTTTTGCACTAACATAATATTAGAACAGTGTATCATGAATGTGGTATTGGGTGAATCTTTTGCATAGCTTGGGACATTTGTCTACCAAGCTGATGGGATTTGCTTTTTTTCTTTTTTAAATAAAACACCCCCAGAAAGCTCCAACTGATCCAAACTCCAAAGACAATGGCTTTTCTTTTATCTTTGTGTTTAATGCCTAGACTCTTAGACCTCATGGAATTAATAAATAATTTGTCCTTTTTTTCTTTACTCATTCTTTCGATTGAAGATACATAAAAGAGGATGATGCTATGGATACTAATTTGTTTTTAGGACAAGAGGAACTGGAATGAAGCAATGCTAGGGCAAGTTCATGTTGCACATTAGGAAAAAGCTCTTCACTCAGAAACTGACTGATCACCGGAACCGACTTCCCAGGGAAGTGGTCATTCCATCAAACCTGTCAGAGTTCAAGGAGCTTCTGGATGATGCACTTGGTCATATGGTTTAGTTTAAGGTAGTCCTGTGAGGGTCAAGGAGGTAGACTTGATGATGGTCATGGGTCCCTTTCAACATCAGATATTCTATGATTCCAGCTTGCAGAGAAATGGAGGATGATAGTGGTCATTAATAGTCGTCTAATGAGAAAATTGCAATACTCAGCATATTCTAATGTAACACTTGCAAACTGAGAAACTAAGTGCATGTGAAGTATTATATATTTTTGATAAAAGGGGAAAGATATGCTGAAGGTTCTTAACAAATAAGAAATTATAGATTTCATGTAATAATTTTATTTAGCTGCAAACCAATGTTTCAGTCAACAGAAACTGTCCAATATTAGCTTTTCTGTAAAATGACAAGCATTAAGTACAAATGTAAAATAGCTAAACGAAATATTTTCAATGACTGCTTCTTACTTTGTTCATTTAGCCTGAAGAGAATATTTTAGGCATTTTAATTTAAACTGATCTCGCTGTTCAGAGAAATATTTTGACAGGAATTCTATTCATGGATGTTTATCATTTTCATTGTAGAACATCTGTCTGCCTTAAATCTACTGAATTTGCTGATGAAAATGTCATTGCAAATGGATTCTTGTAAATGGCTGGAATACCTGTAATTACTGTATCCAGCTTTAATATAAATGCTTTATGTATTCCTTGTGTCTTCTGCAGAGTAATGTGATTTATTAAAATGAACCAGTGTCTAAAAGCAGGATTGAAAGTACATTTTACTCCATTTCCAAAATATTTTATTTCTTAGTCGTCTTTAATGAGAGTCATTTCTCTATGATAAGTCCTTCATAAAACCAGCATAGGAGCAGAATCAAAATAATTTTGAAACGCAGTATGGGTTTCAGTTATATTGATTTTAAATTCTGAATATCAAGCATACTTCTATATATCTACAATATGCTCTGCAGCTCACAGAATCACAGGATACCTGAGGCTGTAAGGCTCCCTCAACCCCACCCCAGTCAGGTATTTATACAGATTGATGAGATCTCCCCTAAGCCTTCTCAAGTTCTTATATTCATCTGTGGCCACTTTTCTTACAGTTACATTTTGATACTTTACAATACTGTATCTTTGGTATGTGGAGATATCGAGGGATAGTTTTGGAAATTTTGTTATGGGATATATTATGGAAATTTAAATCCTGAATTGACAAATGACAGCATCTTGAGGTGCCTTTAAACGCAGATCAGTGAATGGTAACATCAAGGGTAAAAATACTGAAATTGCACAAACTGAAAAAAAAAAATTTGAAGGAACTGTCTAGCTGTCAGAGGTTGAGCTTTAGGCCTATACATCACTTTAAGAACATTGTGGTTTTGTTGTATTTATATGAATTATGCTGAATGAACCCTATGATGGGCCACTTTTAAATTACCAGATCAGTGATAACCTTCTCCATTTCCCATTGAGGACCATTGGATCACTCTTTATGTGATTTAGAAAGAGTTGAAGTGAAAAATTAGGATCAATGCCCAAGAGAAAGATTTCTTAACAGTTATTTTTGCAAAGATCAAATGCGATTCATACTTGAACTACCTCTTTATCAGAAGCCTATTCTCCCAAACTTAGAACTCATCCCAACAGAAAGCAGAAGCAGTATAAAATGTGTTTATTTCTTGCATGCATTGCCAAGAGCACCAGGAATAGTTTCAATGTGCCATCTTTAACAATATTGGCAAATGTTGGGGAGTGAAAGGGGAGAAAGATAGCACATAGTGCATGATGTTTTCAAAAAGTCCATAAGGAAGGAACTGCAAAGGCTAAGTATGAACTCCGTAGTGCCTGAGAGTTTCTATTCTTGCTTCTGTTTTGGACTCATTGCAGCGTCATTGGAAGAGTCTTAAACCTTCAGCTAGTGTGCTCAAGCATGATAACTCCTCAGCCTTTTCGTAGGCATTGAAATTAGTCCTGCAGAAATGTCTGAATATAGTTCTTGCCTTAGAGATTCTGTCAGAAAGCAAAATTGTAATTATAACTGCATACTACAGCAAATATATTATGAATCTCTAGATAAAGCAAAATGCATGCTGGCTGGTATTTTAATTTTATGGACTTCTTTAGTACTGCTTCCTTACAAAGGTTGATAAGATATGTATACCTGCCAGCTGTAACAAGTTTTTTCAGTACTCAGGGATTTTGTTTGTTTGTTTATTTGGGATTTTGTTTTTGTGGTTTGGATTTTTTGTTTGTTTTTACAAATAAATTTTCACTCAATCGTTTGATCATTTTCACAGGGATGTTTGTACATCAAACAACTGGTAAGAGTTGTTGCTATGTAGAGAAACTCGTGATCAAATACCTCTGAGAGCTGGCTTTACATGACATCTGAGTTGACACTCATTTGCATTGGATTCACTACCCTGATGAGGATTTATTCACATGCTGCATTATGTTTCTCTGTCAGATTTCGTCTGCACTCGCTGTTTTGGTGGAAGTTAAGACCAGTATAGCTTCAGTTCACAGAATTTACAGCATAGGTGATACATGGCTGAGGCATTAAAGGATCTGTATAATCCAGCATGTATGTGCATTGTACACCAGGCTCTTAGTAATGGGCTCCTGTGAAAGTGCATTTTATTTTTTTTTTTTTGCATAGCTCTCCTCAGATTCAGAATATGAAGCAATATTTTGAAATCTCAGGGTTATTGATGGGTTGGAAATGTCGTTGAAAGCTTGGTTTTAGGTAACCCAAACCAAACCACCTTTACTTTCCAAATTTTTTATCTTGGTCTTAATTATGTTTACAACATTAAAACTGTTCGGCGAGTATACATATAGTCACTAAACAAGGATATGACCCAGAAAATCTACGAGTAAGTACAAAAAAAGAAAAGAAAATTAAAAAAAAATCAACCACTCAGCAGTCAGTTGAATTTTTTTTTTTCTTTTTTTGCTTGTTTTTCTGTTTTCATCCCACCCTGCCAGTGGAGTTGTCATGCTGAGACTTTATGCTTTCCAATACCTGTATCACTGCTGACTGCCTGTGTATAATTTTTACACCTAGCTGTGGTGAAAGTATGCGCCAAGATGCAAAAGAAAGGTGAGACTTTCTTGCTGAGGCAAGTCCTTAAAAAACAAGAAATATTATACAAAAGGCAACACCTTTTTTGCAGTCATTAAAAACATTTTAGGTGGGTGGAGGGTTTTGGTTTTTGTTGTAGTTTTTTGTGATTTTTCTTTTTTATTTTATTTTATTATTTCATTTTACCTTCCTTGTCGAGTTTATCTTCCTTCATGAATCTGTTTCAGTGTAACAGTCCTAAGTTAAATATAAGTGTTGGGAGAGATTTAACTTCCATACATTCTGTGAATGAGTTCTTGTTTCTTGTTTTCCAAATTCTGTCTGTTTTTGGTGCAAGCCTAAGCTCATTTTTCACAAAACCTTAACAAGGAAATATGAAGGATTCTTTGATTGATGCCGTATATTTTTTGAGTGGCTGACCATCAAAGAGAAAAGGGAGGTAAATCTATTTTGGAAATCTTGAGAATGAATGCATAGCCTTTAATAGTATGGTAGGAAGCATTTATAAAACTAGATGTTTTCAAGATATAACCCATAATAAAATCCAGTTCTAGTGATCTCTGATAGAAGTTTGAAGAAAGGAGACTTGAGTGACCCTGAGCTGGAACACAAATAGAAGAAAAAGTGCTTGCACTGTGATGTGAGGAATTCCTACAAATAGACTCTCTGTCCCCGGAGAAGGGCAAGATACTCTTTCTTAGCAACTTAACAACAACAACAAAAAAGTTCTCTTCTTGTGTATGGTTTATCCTTTCATCTTTGGCACTGTCTGAAATACTATCATTTTTTCATTTAGTGTGCTAATTATATATTCAGCTTGTGATTTATTCCAACATTTATAATTTTTGCCCTAAAATGTCAGCCTAATCAGTTTTTCCTCATCTTGAATTTGTATGGGTGATGATTTCTATTCCTGTCTTATGGCATCTTCGTAACAGGACCTTTCTCCGCCTTGTCAACTTAATTTTGAATTTAATCTTTTCTTCTGATGTGCTTTCTATATCTTCATTCTTGATGTAATCTGCCAGTTGATACTGCATTCTATCATCCAATTGTTAATGAAACTAATGAAAAATATTGGACAGAGAACACATCCCAGTACAGCCTGTTAATACATATTTCTCATTTGGAGAAATCACTGACAGTTACATCTTGGTCAGTTTTCTCATAACCTGAGCATTATTCTCATAGAAGTTTCACTTAAAGTATTTTTTTACAAAATCTACATGGGAAAAATAATGGAAAATTATGTCAAATGACTTTAAGTTTGGAGTTAGTGTGTAATTTTCCATATGGCCCTTTACATTGCCAGAAGAGGACTAAAGGTGTTTTTCCTGTTTTTGACACTTTCATGTTGGGTCTTCTTCAGCTTCTTGATAATTTTTAGGTTCAAAATTTAATTATTTAGTGTTTTTCCACACATTGAAATTAAACTAGATTGTCTGTTACACCATAGTTTCCCATATTTTCCTCAGTCCTAGCTTTTATAAGCAGACATTGTATTTGCTTTTCTTTAGTTTTCTAACAATTTAGCTGCCCTCTTTAAACTCTCAAAGAAAACTGACAACTCAGACTGCTGGATAGTTTGAGGGTTTTTTTGTTCATTGGCTGGTTTTGTTTGTTTCTGTTGTTGTTTTGTTGGGTTTTTAAACCATTCCACAGCTTTGTTGTCAGCAGACAATAATCTTGTGGCCTTTTTACCCTAAAAGTGTTGCATATCAGTCAAATTCATCCTGACTCCAATATTTTTTCCCCTGCTATTATTTATGGACATAATAGTGAAGAATTGAAATGAAACTGCTGACATTTATTTCCTTGTAATATTTAGACGAAAAAGCGGTGGTAAGTGGAACTAATGGAATATAAGTAAGTCTGTTTAATGGAAGAGCTCAGGTCGACTACTTTCATAGTTTTTCAGCAAGTGAAGGAGCATTTTATTATGCTCTTGCTACAGAGTAGTTCTTGGATCAAGTCACAGACATGGGGTTGTTGTGGTGTTACAAATATTTCTAATTATATTTTCACTGTATAAATGCTCTCTCCATACAGACTGAGGCTGATAAAAACTAACTTGTGCCTCCTCTGTGATGGCAATGCAGATCCCTATTGAGAGCTCCCCACGGGTTTATTTATTTCCTTTAAAGCCTGCTTTTGTTCTTGGTGCAGGGATGTGCTGAAGATATGCCAGGGCCAGGGGGTGGCTTGGCTCAGCTCCACAGTCCTTAGAAGCATTGAGGGCTCAGAGCATGGGATGTGAGTCTTATAAAGAGACTAGTACCAGTGTGCAAACTGCTCTAAATCCCTCTGCACTGCATACTTGTAAGGTTTTGCTGTGCCTGGATTGTCTGTTATAGCTGGAGAAGATTCCTTGCTTCCGACAAAGACCTGCTTCAAAAATGACTGTCCCACCATAGGCTTCAGAGTCTGCACTTAGTGCTTGGGGACAAGCTCTGGTGTTTTCACAGTCCTCAGCAGAATGTCCCACTCTGAAAAGGACACTTGAAATTCAGGTTGCAAAGCGCATTAGGTTATTCCTTTTTCTCCAGTTGTTAATTTTTCCCATGTGAATTAGGTAAATTATTAAAGCAAATGAGCATAGTGTTCATGTAACTGGGGAGATAAAGTCAGTGTGTGGTTCCCTAATTCTTTGCATTTTTCCTGACTGTTTCTATTTTTCAAGACTGGTTTTCTTAGTTTCTGTGAAAAAAAAAAAGATTATACATTTATGCTTAGTATTTCAATTTTTCCTTGCCAAACAAGTTCACAAGAAGCAGTTAAATTTCTTGCCAGGTAAAGATGAAGTACTAAGGTGAGTCAAACCTCCCTGACTGGTGCATTTAGTTACGTAAACTGCACAAATTGCATGAATACAGGAACATACTGTTGGGTAATGCCGTGAAGAATGTGGGTAACTTCAGCAAGCTATGACTATTCTCTCCTCCAAATATTAACTGAATTCATGAATTCTCTGCTGAAACAGATGCAGTACACTGCTCCCTAAACATAGTGACAGGCTGAATGTTGTCTATGCTGTTGAAAGTGCCCTTTGAAAACCTTGTTTCTGTTCAAGAAAACATGTATGAATGCAGAAGACCTGCAAATTACTAAAAAAATCTTTCATAAGGATCAAAAAGAAAAAAGGAAGCAATACATTAAAATCTGCCTTGTTAGAAGTTTTGTACAAAATTCTGCATTTGTATGTAATTCCTTCAAATAAAACAATAGACATTGAAACCACCATTATTTATCCTAAATATTCACATTCTTCCATAAGATATAATCTTCATAATGCATTTCTTATTCACAGAAAATAGCAAACCTGAGTAATAACAAAACCTTGATTATGAACATGCCTTTCATTTTCTTGTGACAAGTGACACATGAGTGTGTATATGAATGAAAATTGGTGCAAAAATATGGACATAATTTTTCTTTCTCTTCATGTCTTAAACTCTGCTAAGGTTGAAAAAAGACTGAGGTATAAATTCTAGAAAACTTACAGACACCTGCCTGTATTTTATTACAGGGAACTCAGTTTTGTTCATATAACTTTTTCTTACACTTCTGTTTAGAAAATTTCCACTTTCTTATTTGCTTGTGTATGTTCTTGGCTTTTCTTTCTACACTGTAATGGGTGTGAACATTTTTCAGTGAGCTGCCCTCTTTAGAACTATAACAGTACTGCATGCTGCCCTTTGAGAAATCCTTCTCCACGATTTGAAATCAAGGGAACTAGGAAATTGTGGTAAATTATAATTACATTGTAATTAAGAATAGGGCTGAAAAAATTTTTTTTTCTGATGTAGGACCAACTAAATGTTCCTCAGAGGCACTAAGTTATTAACATGCTAATGATTTTTTTTTTTTAATTCTGACCAAGTTGTAGCCAGCACAAAATTTGCCAGTATTGATATTCAAAAGAGTTTTTGAATTGCTAAGTGGAAAATTGAAGAGAAATTGATGTTTTACAGTAGAGTGGATCTTTGATTAAATGTTACATGCAATCACCAGTTTTCCCTAAAAGGTGTGGAGTGTAGCACACTGCAGGAAGTATTGCGCTAGTACAAATTTTATAGTCCTTACATGAATGTAAGGGAATGTCATGGGAACATGGCTGATATTGTACTCTGTGGATCACTATTCCTGATTTAATATCACTTCATATTCTCTCAAAAAGAGGAAGAACTGTGAGTAATTCCCAGAAAGAGGAACAATGCAACCCAGATCTATGTCTCCAGTAATTATATTATTTTCAGTAAAATAGTAGGGAACTTGAGGAATGAAACAACCAAACTTACTCTTGGATGCAGGAGAACTCATGTCCCATCTATAGCTGCAGGATTATACTGTGACATACAGTTAAATATTCCCAAAATTTAGTAATTTTCTCTTGTAGCTTGCTTTTGTCACAGATTTAATATGATTTCATCCGAATTTATGATTTGAGGGGAGAACCATCCTTGCTTTTTTTATTTGTTTGGTAAATAATTAGTGGAAATGCCTTCTAAAAGGACAGACAAGGGCCCCTTGCTTGTCATGATCCTTAAAGTTGCAATGCCAAGACAGAGGATAAAATGTCTGTCCCTGAAACTTCCTGCTAGAATACTCTTTGTGATCACGAAGATGCATAAAATGAGTGTTCTGATTGTTGTTGTTGACATAGAAGAACTGATGTTTACTAAGGTGTGTTGGATGTCTCTAACATCTGAACGATGAGACTTAAATTTCTTTGGTTTCCTTTTTGACAGCCAGTAGTGTGGGTTTAATATGCTTTAAATAAAATTGCTGGATTCAGAGGGAGTTCATTAAGGACTTTGATAATGAAGTATTAGAACAAGCGAATTGCGTTTCAACATGAAACAAGGCAGGCACAAGTTTAACAAGGTTCATGAACTGGACTGAATTTAATAAGCTCTCCTTATCTTCTCTTTTATGTTTTTAATTGAAAGAATATGCAAATCAAATAAAAACTTTGAGGGTGCGAACCCATAGAAATTAAAGATAAATATGTGATGGACCCTGAAGTCCTGAGTTTCAATTTATGAAGAGGGTTGATGTTCATCAGTTCTGGGCTTTTCCCCAGTGCTATGATTGGAGTTTTTCACATATCCAGTAAAATTTGGTTACTGAATTCTAGGTGAAAAATTACATAAACTTTTGGAGACAGCGAGCTGTTGAAAAAATGCCTTTGTTCCTCAGTCCTTGCCTCTGAGCTGTATTTCTGTTATAAAAAACCAAGAATTAGGAAGCTGGCATGTCAGACTATCCACTTGCTGCTGTAAATCCATGTCCCTCTTCTCATCCTTTCCCAGGAGAATTTGGGCTTTATGCCTGTGCTGGGAAACCTGCATGTCATCCTCTTCTGTCAAGTAACAGTATTTGAAACAGTCTCTCTAGAAGCGAGCAGAGCCACTATTTTTGTACAAGATCATGCTAAGTTCAGTGATGGTATTGATTTATGCAGACTTCAGCCAACACACACTGGAAATACTGCCTACAAATACAATTAAGACGAGCCTAATTCAACTTCTTTACTAGACTACAAACAATAAGCATTCATTTATAAAAGTAACTTTATTTCTGTTGAAGGCCTAAAGTAATTCAGATTAGGGAAGCTCCTGATGGTGTTGTTATTGCTACGATATACTCTGTGTATGTGTGGGAGTGTGTGTTGGTGTTTGGTAGGTGACATTGACAGCACTGTGAGTGGAGTTCAGTGCGCCATGGAAATGACGGAGAGCTCAGCGAATGATTCATCCGCTGACCCATCCGCATTCGGCTCCTGCCCTGGGGCAGCATTGGTGCATGGTGGGTGAGGACTGACATGCATGGGCACCATAGATCACGATTCCTGTTGTGCAGCCGGCCACCAATTTGTTCCAGCAGGAATTTTGGTTAGTCTCTCCCTGCACTGATTTTGGTTTCCAAATGTTAGGACCGTCCTTTTCATAGGGCTGCCTGAGCCAACAAAATCCTGATCTTAACTTTGGTCCCTGTGCAGGCCACTCGGGTTTTCAATGTTTCCTGTGCTTGCCAAGAAAAATACAGTGGTCCCTCAGCTGGGTTAAGGAACATCGTAAGAATTCAGAATATGGTTCAACCCATCCCAAACATGATACAATATCTTCCTGAATTTAACCAGTGAAACAAAATCCCGGGAAACAGTATAGAAGAAATATTTTTTTTTTTTTTTTAATTTGAACCATGATTCTCGTGGAAATACATTTCCTGCCAAGTACCTGTACTCAATCTGTTACTCACATACAACTAACTTCTCAGTTGTTGGATAATTCTTAAATGTCTGAAAAGATACATCTACCTTCAGCCTGCAAAAGTCTGTCCCAACCTGTTGTGGTAATAGCATTCAGCTATTCTGGAAAATATTACATGTTCAAAGCACTAAACAAATATTGGCTAATGATTTGAATAATTTAAAGAACAAAGTAGACTTCCAGCAATGCAGAGAACTGTGCTTAGCACATAGTACAGTAGGAATACAAGGAATTCAAGTACCTTTAAGAGATTTAGAAGATGTGTTGTATTGTTGCATGGTGAATACATTTGGAAAAATGTCTTAATCTGATAATTTCACATTGATAGTGACTAGACTACATGCCACAAAATGGCCAACAGTGACAGGATTTTTTTAAAAAGTCCATGTGACTAATGAAAAGTACTTGTGTGTTTCCCGTATGTAATGATGTTTTTATGATTGAATAGTACTTTAATTATTATACAGTGATTGCTTTTTTTAGAAATTGCAGAAATACACATATAAGTTAGACTAAAACAATCAACAGAGTATACTAATTGCAGGTCTTTTATTTTTAGGCTCAGTTTGGGTGTCATTTTGAAAATCTTATCCCTTTAGAAGAGATGGAACAAAAAATGCAACCATCTTGTCAAAGCTCTAATAATGGCCTAAAAAATTTCTCTTCAGCAGATTCAGACACTGTGCAGAATACTAGTTATAGCAATTATTCCGCAGTTTCTTGGGAAATACCTTTGAAACTGGGGAGTAAATCATCTTTTCAGAAGAGTTTCCTTCTCTGTCATACTTGCAGTTTCTAAAATATTGTATCCGAAATTCAAACATTAACCTTTATCTAAACACTTGCCTTTTGTGTTTCGGGCATTCCTAGGATTTTTTGTTCTTCCTAGATAGAAAGCACTAGATTACAATGATCATGAAATTATCTGCCATTTCTCTGGGCTATTTTTAAATAGCCCAGAATACTGAATTCTCAGGTGGCAGAAAATCAAATAGTCTTCTAATGTATTTTCTCTAAAATAGCAAATAAAAGGGGAATAAGAGGCTATGAAAAATGCTGCCGAACCTTTCTTCATGCTAGACATAATACGATGCTAATAAATATTCCTCTGATATTCAAACAACGAAAGTTTAATTTTTCAGTTTTCTTTTAAACTACAATAACCTCTGAAAGAAAATAAAGTTGTGTAGGAAAGGAATAAAAGCAAAGCAGAGGAAGGTTGGAAAGAAAGCAGAGAAATTGTCCATTAGTGTTAGAAGTGTTAGAATCTGCAGTGAGTTAGGAGACCTGAAAGGAGGAATTCAAGTTTCATTCCACAACTGCATGACTGAATAGGGTGTTTTTTTGTGTTTTTTTTTTTTTTTTTTTTTTGGTTTTTTTTTTGGTTTTTTTTTTTTGTCCTGATGCAGACAGGAATCATACAAGATTTACAGATAGAGTAAAAGACTTTCAACAAGTTTGCTGCTGGCAGCACTGAGTGTTATTCTGTAAGGTATTTTTTTCAAGATCCTACAAGTAATAAAGAAAATAGTGCATATATCTAATTTTCCCAACTTCACTGCTATTTCCAATGCTGAAATGTAGATGTTAGCTACATCTTGGTCTTATATTCTAATATTTAATTTAAAATATTTCTGCAATATTTGTAAGTTCAGAAAGATTTATTTTCTGTTGTGTCTCTGTAGGCAGTCTTTCCAACCCATTTTCTTTTTTTATATGGTGCATGTTTCCTTCAGTATATTTTGAGAAAATAATACCTTTTGCAATGGCAATGAAAGATCTTTTGGCTTCATAATAATGCAATTTTAGCTGAATATTCTTTTGATGCTGCTTCTTTTGTGCCTCTGGTGCTGATACAAAATTTAAGGTTATGAATATGTCTTAATAAGACTGTTCATCTTTAAAGGAGGAACCTTTGTGTGATGAAGAGTTTCTGTGCTGAACGGTTCTGTGTAATGAATCTACTTGAAGAAGGGGGATTGTATCTCACAGTATGGAAGTGGTTGGGGCTGTTGGGGTAATTGGAAGCCTGATGGGACAGGACTGCTCTGCAGCTTAATGTAAATAGTCAGCTCCAGATGAGGAACTGGGAGGAAGCATGGAATAAGTTCTCCAGGAATAAAGCTGTCTTTGCAGTACTTTCTGAGGAAATTCATGTGAGTGATTAGCAACATTGAGTTGGGACAAACAAATCATCTTAGTGGAAATGATGTCAAAGTAGAGTGAGGAACAGATGTGAAAGTGAGTGTGAAAACAAATATGAGAAATTAATGATGATTGGTATGTTGCATAGCTAAGGGTATTACTTCTGTTAAAAATGTGGGCTGCATGTTGTGGTCAGGTTTAATGCAGAGCTGCTCAGAGTGAAGAAATCAGAATCAAAATGAGTGTCTGCAGGGAGACAGACCATGTGACTGTCAAGAAAATATGAGTTTTGATTTCATGAGTTTTCTGAAGGTCAGGCTTATGAGGCTCTCCTTTCTGTTTGCTCTTTGGCATGATCCTGAAATGTGGTTTGAAGTTCTGAACGTCCAAAAGTTATGCAGTTGCTGTTATTAAAATGGACAGCAGAGCCCTTACCAATCTAACATCTACAATATCAAAGTGGATTTTCTTTAGTTTCTTTATGTATAGATATACTTATCCATCTTTTTATCTTTCTATCTCTATCTGTATCTCCCCCCTATTTTTTTCTTTTATATTTTTATTTGTCTTCACTGATGAACTGCTAGTAGAGTGGGTTCTTGTTCCATTTTGTGAAAACAGAAAACTCTTGCGTACATGCTCAGAAATGTGACTGGTTATGGAAGTAAGTAACATTATCAACTGGCTGCCTTTAGGTCCTCTGCTTCTTTCATTATTCATGCAAATCAGCAGAGGCTAAAAGTTCATATCTGAAGGAGGAGCTCTGAAAAGCCAGCATGAGAGGAAAGCTCAGGGTAGGAATAGCTTGGTTTGGTTTTGTTATGTCATTTTATGCCAGAATTTACCATGTTTGATTGTACATTTTGTCAAGGTTGCTGTTTTCTTTTTCTCTGTAGTGAGCAGAAGGCTCCTGCAGGCAGAATAAAAGGCTCTTGGGGCATCATTTGTCAGCTAATCCCTCTGTTGAAAAAATGCTCTCTCAGGAGAAGAAAATCCTGTGCTGTGTTCACAGGACATATGTCATGTTCAGTTGTGACTAAATACTGTGCCACTGCAAAAATTACTTGTACCTTGGGTGTTGGCTACTCTCTTTTATTTCATACTTTGCCACTGGGGCACTTGTGCTTCTAGTCAGCTTGCCCTCAGAGGAGACCCTTCCACCTTTTGATCTCTCTCTTGATGGTTCAAGTGGCAACAGCAGGAAGAGTGGTAGCTGCTTTGTTTCCCACTATAATACCTGTTAGTAGGTGGTTGTGATACTGGCTGTGATACCTGGCTGTAATCAGGCACCCACCAGATAGCAATCACATGGCATTCAGGTGTCCAGCACATGGCAATCACATGGCAAACATGTCAGGCACACGCCTAGCACGTGTAATTCACATGCCAATCATGCCCCTGACATGTGACGTTCGCAAGTCCATCATCTGGCAATCATGAGCCTGACACTTCTGCGCAGAACAAAATTTGAAATGTAGTGATTTAGTGTTTCTTGGGCTGTAGGGCTGAGAGGCTGTTGCTCTTCTTTCTCATTAATGTTTAAGTTTTTGTACGGAAATTTGAAAAACTATTATCATTTCATTTGATTCATTCTTAAATAAATGCAGACCCCTGCAGGAAGGCTTGATATAATAAGTGTCCAGTAAAAATGATCATTGCTTCGGTTTGTATATGAATTCTCCTTGCAATGAAAGTTTCAGAATTTGCTGAAGCAGCAAAAAAATCAGTAATGGGGAATGAGATTCAGTCAATGAAGAGTGATAAGTGTAGTGATCAATAACCCAGTGATTTGTGCAAAGCAGTTGATGACAGTGAGTGCGTGTTGGTTCCAGATGTGTTTGTGCTATAGGAGCAAGGCATGCTGAAGTGAATAACACTGCTATGCTGCAAGGTAAGCCATTCCCATTTTCTTCCTGACAGTTAAAGATGATTGCAAATGGCATTATTTGGCTGGATTTGAATAGTGCTGAGTGAAATAATGATGATTTTGTCTAAACTAGGGAATTTTGTGTGCGGTGGCTTAGGGGAAGGTCACTTGTTCAGTAGTTTGGTTTTAGGCTGTGGTTTTGATGACTTTGCTTACATGCAGTGTTCACTCTTCATATGCCTTTCTGACAAACAAAATGAAAATGTGACAAAGATTTCAAATTGTTTGCCATTAAAATGAAGGAAAAGTAAATGAATGTGTATTGAGATGAATTTTTTTGACTTGGTTGCCCATAATTCAATAGTTTTCCTTCCATTAAAGAAACTTCAGGGAAGAAAAAACATACAGGTTTACAATTGAAGTAGTAATTTAACATTGCTTGGATTTTTATTACCTTACAGAACTTCTCTGGCTGGTCACATATACATTGACTATTAATTTAATGAATTGTAGCTTTTTGAGTCATACACTCAACAATGAAGTTTTAGCTATTGTAATCTTTGTACTTTTTAATCATTAAAGGTTTCCCTTTTCTGATTTTTGTCATATAAATTCTTACTCATGCAGGTAATCCCATTAAAATTCTCTGAGACTGCTAGTGTGAATAGTCTGGCAGTCTGGATCTAAATTAATAAAGGAATCTCATTTCTATTCTTCTGGAGTAGAGTTATATAAAACACTGAAAGTGCTTTAAATGTTCTTTAACCCAAGCTGCAAAAGATACCATAAATTTAAAAAGTGACAGTTTCTATAATACATAGCAAGAACAGCAGAAATTATGGTGACTGCTGAGATGCTGAAATTACTATGAATTTTCTTTAGTTAAAAAGAAAATGGGGATCGCTTCTGTTTTTCTTGCACTGTTTTTGTGTCAATGTAATGCCACTGACTTCAGTGGTTGTCAACCTGACTTGCATCTGTGTAGGATGGTGTGTATGTATGTATGTATGTATATATATATATATATATATATGTATATCTTTCTCTCTCTCTCTGTATACAGATATTTTGCCACTTCAGGAAAACGGATCCAGTTAGATGTCTGGGTTTTTAGTGGGAAGAGCATCATGTTGTAAAACTCTGTCAATAGCGAACGGTCACTTCGACCATTGTATTTAACACTTCTCTAGCTTCTCTAAAAGTTCATTTAGCTCAAAGTTACGTACATGTCCAGTGACCTGCAGTGTTTTAGATTGAGGTGAATTGGAAAAGGTATTTCTAAGAAAAAAACCCCTTGAAATATTGGACAGTTTAATATTTTGTCAATTATTCTAACCTTTTGCCATAAAGTTATTTTTCAAAATGAGTTAATCTTGAAAATTTCATATATATTCTATCAGCAGTCTTAAATGACTTCTACTGCTAACAAATGTTGTAATGCAAAGTTGAGTCATCATTCTGAAAAAATAAGTAGTTGAGCAAATCCCAGGGATTTTATAAACTTGTTCTATGTATAATAGAGTTTATAAGATGCCTCATCTGAATCAACATGCCTGAAGGAAGAAACTTCATAGGTCTTCCAGAGCTTTGAATTCTATCATACACGACTTCTCAGAGCTTTTCAGCATTTTCAGCCTACCCGACAGGTTGAGAGACATTGCAGATGGCCGGCAGAGCTAGAAAGATTTTACACAGTCATTTTTGCAGATCACAGTGGCTGAGCAAAGTGCTCAGGCTTCCCAAAAGCAACAGCTCAGGGTCTGCGCTATGAGCACTTGCTGCAGAGAATTGCTGCCATGAAGGTCTCCCAGAGAAAGCTGGAATGTATCAGCTGTTTTGCTTTCTCTCTGTGTGTATGGTGTTATTCCCATGCTTTCCATTATTCTTTTTCAGAAATACATCCAATCATTGGAGGATGTTTCAGAAGGAAGCGCTGATGCCTTTTAATTATTAGCAGTGCATGCTATATAAAGCCTAACAAAAAAATTAACATGGTGGTGGAATCCTGAATGTGGCGGTTCAAGACAACTTGGCATGGAAAAGATGTAGAAAAAGATACAGAATTCTGCAAAACTGGAAAAAAAAAAATCTTAACTATTTTAGAAGCCTTTTTTGTATTTTAGCATTAGAAAGGCACCATCTTTGATTAATGCATTCAGTAAGCTCCTGGGCCTCTCTGATAGTTTTAGGTTTTGGAAGATACTCCTGGACTATGCTGTACAGTCAGTAATTTCAAACAGGGGCTGACTTTTAGAAGCAAAGTGAAGCAGCAATTCCTGCATTGGAGGGGAGTATGGGCTGGCATTCTCTAGTTTGTTCATGTTTTCCTGTATTACCGTGCTTTTATTGTCAAACTATGTATGTCCAAATTCCAGCTAGGCAACAAACTTTGGAGATCTTGCATCAACAAACACTTACAGAAATACTTTCAAACCCTCCTATTACACTTAGCTTAAAAGCTATTTTCATATGTGTACCTTATAAAAAAATACAAGCAAATTCTCCCTAATATCTCCTGCCTTCATTTTCCACACAATTCAACAGAGGAGTGAATTACACTGGTGGGAAAGTAATGCAAGAAAAAAGCTTGTGCAATAAATATGTCCTTGCCCAGGAGGTCCTCTTAGGTCGTGATATTTTATGATGCATTTTCCTGGATGTACACTGGCACATAACACTCACCCTGTGGGATTATAGCAATCACGCCTTGAAAATATATTTACATTCACTAATAGTGAATCACCTGAATTTATCCCAAATAAAAAATAAATCATCCCAGTTTCTGTATTCAGTAATTAGATTCCTTTTGCACATTTTTATTTTTGATGCATAAGCGTTTCTATAAATGGATTACATCTGGGTACTGTGATGAAAAGGTTATTAGAAATGTGACACAGACAGATAGTCCTTGTGTTAAAATAATTCCCCAGTGGCATAAGTGAAGCTCTGCATTGGCCTTGTGTGACTGTAACAAAAGAGTTTAGCTGCTGCTCTGGGACACTGTGTCATCCCAAGGAAACATGAATAAGTTCAGGTCCCCTAATTTGTCTTTCAAATTTTTTTACTGATATATGTCCAGGATAATCTGATTTGCTAGACATTCTTTTTAGATCCTTAGTATTGATGAAGAGATTCAGGCAAATGTATAGTTGACATGCAGAAAATTATATCAGCCTTGGAGACAATAACAAATGCATTGTCTGTCAAGCCATGATAGAGAATACGCTTTTAAAGTTCCAGACAGTATGTTTATACTTCGCAACTAAAATTGTAAAGGCTGCCCAAAAAAACACATGCTGTAAACTAGCAGAAATTGTTCATGTTACCATGAATGCAGTGCTGAATGCAGTATTTAAAGAAAATGCAGTCCAAGGGTTGAAGAATAAGATAAACGACAATAACTTTCACAAGCACTTGCAAAAACATCTGCTAACCTTTCCAAACAAAACAGACTTTCACCTTGATGTGTTTGCATTGCTTGGAAAATGATCTGCTCTCCATTAAATTCAACACTAAATGGCCCAGTGGGTGTAATGAAGCAATAACATGATAAAAAAAATCCCTATACTTGTAAATGCTGCCAGAGCTATCTGAATATTTTATAATGAACAGATAATCTGAAAGAAATGGTTCCTGCTGTGAAAGTATAAATTATAATATTCAAACATAAGACCTAATTCCTCAAGGTTTTTTTTTTTTAACAGAGGTGCTTTTAGAAATGCATTTAGAAGAAGCAAATGTAGAATTTTTTGTTTGATTTAGACATATCTTCCAAAAGGTAACTGATCGAAGCACTGAAGTTGCCTTTTTGGTCTTCTATGGTTTCTATGTTTTCAAGGTCTTTTGTTTAAAAATACCCACACAGCAGCTCCCTAAAACAAAAGTATAACAAAAAGGAGGGGGAGGTTGTCTTTTGGATATTTTTTATATGTGGTAAACATCGCTATTTACTAGGACCTCACAAGATTTGAAAATTTAAACCATAAAATTCTGAAAATCTTTGGAAATTTTCTTTCTAATGACAAGAATAAGAATTTCTAAAATTGCTCAGATTTAAAAAAAAAAATAAATAAAAGAAAAATCCACAAATTTCTGGCATTTCTCCTGAACTGAAAAGACAAAAAAGTCTTAATTTTAGTTATTCCTTGCTTGTAGCCTTTAATTTCCTCTTCCCCACTGTTACTACATTTATTGCCAGTTTATTTTATTTCATGTCTAATGGCTGCATTTTTTTGTGCATAACAAAGATTTTAGGGGTTGAACAGTCTTTCTGAAAATTATTCTTTATTCTGTAATGCTTGGGGTTTTTTCGGGAAAGTGGTTGTTGCTTGTTTGTTGTTTTTAAATAGAATTCCCACAGAGCTTACTCATGTGGCTTGCCTTTTAAATTCTTTTTCTGTTTCATTTTGTAGATGTATTTTCATCAGCATATTTCTAAAATACTTATTTCTGAAATGCTTAATCACAAAAGAAAAAAAAGTGACTGTGTATCCAAAGAGATAACCTATCAGCAAACTTGTCACTAACACTAACTGAAACTTAATTTTAAAAATTGCCTACTTGGATACCGTGGTAGTTAGTGATTGTATTGGAATGTTAAAAATGGAACTTACTTGTCTGCAAAAATGAGTTGCTCGTTATGCCCAAACAGCTGTTCATGCTTTTGCTTTCTGCAGAGATAAAGTTTTGATTGGATATTTAGGTACTGGGAAAACTGAAGATATTTAAGGTGGAAAATGGCACTTATAGGATATCTGGATGACAGGTTGTAGGCTGATTTCACATATGTGAGTTGATCCAGAGAGACTGAAAAAAGGTGATTTTTAACTATGAAATAAAAAGTATTATTCTTGCAACAGCAACAGTGTGGCCAGCAGGACCAGGGCAGAGATTGTGCCCCTGTGCTCAGCACTGGTGAGGCCACACCTCAAATGCTTCAGTTTTGGGCCCCTCACTGCAAGAGGGACATTGAGCTGTTGGAGCGAGTCCAGAGAATGGCAATGAAGCTGGTGAAGGGTCTGGAGCACAAATCTGATGAGGAGCAGCTGAGGGAGCTGGGATTTTTTAGCCTGGAGAAAAGGAGGCTGAGGGGGGAACCTTATTGCTCTCTGCAGGTACCTGACGGGAGGGTGTAGCCAGGTGGGGTTTGGTCTTTTCTCTCCATAGCAAGTGATAGAAGATGTCCTCAGGTTGTGCCAGCAGAGGTTTAGACTGGATATTAGGAAAAATTTTTCAGCAAAAGGGTTATCACCACTTGAACAGGCTGCTGAGAAAGTGATGGAGTCACCATTCTTGGGGATATTTGAAAGATGTGTGGATGTGGCCCCTGGGGACATGGTTTAGTGGTGGGCCTGGCAGTGCTGGATTAACAGTTGGACTTGATGATCTTAAAGATCTTTATCAACCTAAATGATTCTATGATTCTAATTCCCTATTCACTTTTTTCCCTTCCCTGAAAAACCTGTACTGACTGCCTACCTTCTCAGAAATATTGCTAAACCCAAGGTTTTGACTAGCAGAGGCAGCCTGAATTGCGGTTGAATGTTTCTGTCCCTTCTTTTTGAGCTCAGTCAACTCCGGCTGTTGTTGACAGGAGTTTCGAGGCTGTGACACAATTTCCATATGTGGAAATCAGGAATATGGAAAAAGTAATGCACTTCAGGTTGCTTGACAGCAACAAATTTTCTTGGTAGGCAGAGCCCTCATAGCTTTGCTAGCTCTACCATTTGTCATATTAATTACTGCTTCAGGTACAAGGTCTGTACCACAGTATACTGCTGGTGGAGAGGGAAGTGATGAAACACAGACTGCTCACTTTACCTGCATGGGAAAAGCACCCTTCTGGACCTGGGTACCACACACATAGCTGAACCCCTGTCTTTTTTTGGCCCTTTTTTATGCAGAAAGCTTTGTTTTCATGGAGACCATTTCTGAAAACAGATTGAATGAAAAGCAAATGAGGGAGTTTTTGAGGCTTGTAAGTCATCACAGTAGTGCTTCTCAGATTTTAGAAGCTGATGTTTGCAAATTAATTACTTGGCCTTTAAATAGTTCCAAACCACCCAAAGTGCTCCATTATGTTAGCACAGGCTTGAGAAATAGATATGTATTACTAGCTAATTGAATAACATATGGTGTTGATTAGTGCTTAGCTCTTTTTATAGAACTCAATTAAAAAACTGACTGCAGTATATTTTGAGACTATGAGATGTCTGTTGGTTGCTTCTGGCATGAGGGAACTGCTGAACCAAGAAATGATGAACTTTTTCTGTATAGTCCATCTATAAGTTCCTTTAGGATCTCTTGGTGCACGTGGCTGTGATGGGAGATAGGCTGGGATTTGTTCATTTGCTGCACTATTGAAATGCAGCCTTTCCTGAAAGATTTAAGTGCTCTCCCGGCAAAGCAAAACAAAAGCTCAAGCTTTTATTTTCTGTGCTATTGCTTAAGGTGTATTAATATACAATGAGCCTATTTCAGATAGATAAATGTCTATTCTTATAGGGTTCAGTTTGCAAACATACATTTCTTGGGAGGAGTTCTAGGACAGAGGCATGAAGTTATAAAGCCCTCCAACCCCAAATAACATCAATCTCATTTTGCCTCATTCCCCCCCAGCAATAAACATGTGAGGAAAACCTACCTTTATTTCTTTCACTTGATGCAGTTTTTTCTTAAGAGATTATTTTCCTCTTAGACTTCACAACAAACACCTGAGATGATGATTATGATCTTGTTATTATTACAATGGATGATGGAAGAGGTATAGCAGCTAGCAGCAGTGATCAGACTGGGAGGAGCTGGAAGGATACAGAGAGAAAAATAAAGAAGAAAGTAAGATATTTCTCTGCCTGACTTATCCACCGACTCCCACCACC
>VZRN01004254.1:2584306-2710924 GCA_013397935.1 Dasyornis broadbenti | reverse complement strand
CGATAAGATGCCTCTTTTACTTTATTTTGTGTGGAATTTTTAAAGAGAAAATTTGGTAAATATTGGCTTCAAATGTGATGTGATCTGAGCTGTATTAGGGAGACAGCAAGAAGAGATACTGAGTTTTATCCAGTTTTATCACTGACTAGTAATTTACCTCTTAGGTGTATGATCTGACAGACTCTTCCTTGATTTTTAGAAGCAAGTGATTATTCTTGCTACTAAAACTCATAGTAGAAAAGCCTTCCTGCCGTGTAAAATTACTTAATGAATATATTTTCCAGATTTTAATATCAAATTCTATTCTATTATGTAGTATTTTGTATTTAAATTTAATCTGAAAGGTTCAGAACAAAGGAGTTCCTGAAAAATCGATTGGTTTCTAAAAAGCGTTTCGGATCCCAGTACATTCCCATTCCACAGTAGCTGTTCCACTGAAATGACATTCATTCATCCATCCATCCAGAGAAAACAGATGAGTCCTGCAACATATCCTGAAGGTTGCTCAGGTCATTTGAGAGGGAGCTGTGTTTCACAGATGCAGTGATTTCACCGTGAGTGACCTTTCACCACTTTGCTGTTTAGTCCTTTTTGTTGTGTGTTTGTTCCGCCCCAGCCGTGATGTGCAAAATAGGCCGTTCATGACCTAAATCCCTCTGGGCTCTAAACCAGGAGCAGGTGCAACCGCCACCAAAACCGGAAGGCTACATTGTCGGCATCATCCAGTGATAATGAGGGTGGAAGAAGCCAAAGATATTTTCTTTTTACATTCCTGATTCTTACCCCAGGCTGCCCTGCCCCCACCATTCGTGTTTAAAATAGATGACAATATGATCATTTTAGGCTTCTCCCAGGGACAAATTTCTAGAGCTAGCGTTTTATTCGGTGAGATCAATTAAAAGTTGCAAAGGCACGTTAGCACTCACTGGCATTTTAGTAAAAACATCACAAGGCAGCAGGGAGTTTCAAGTAGGATAACAGATAAGTAGGAAGACCTTAGCACAGAGATACCAGTTTTGGGAAGGGTCCTGTCACTTAGCTTCACTCACAGTGTGAAAAATGTTCTTACAAAAAAGTCACCATGCTACTATGACTTTCATCAACTGGTGATGTCCAATACCCTGAAAGATACAGCACCAAAATTATGAAGTTTGATGAGAAGGTTCTAGTTATTACCAGAGGTGCTTTTGTGTAGCATGCCAGTATCATGCCCCAATATGTGAAAACTGACAAGGTGATGATTAAAGAGAGGATGTTGAAAAGTGATCAATCTCTCTTTTTTTCTCTCCTTTTTTAAACATTGCAATAGCAACAGTTTCTTGAGGGCAGATGATATCTCTCAATATTTATTGTTATCTGCTGATATCTCAAAAAATGAGTATTACTATTCTTACCTGCAAAAGTTCAGTCTTTTTAATGTTTGGAGAGACATTGTCACAGGCAGAGCAAGATTCATCCCATCTGACTTGATACCAACTGCACAGACATCTGCAAATGAAGAGGAATACTTTTTTTCTGAGAGCAAAACACCCGAGTTTATGCTTTAGTCTGTTTCATAGTGAGATGACTCTCCATAGGCCTTCTTGGTGAAATGTAAAGTGTCTACGAGTAGAGTGGAATCTGGGAATGAGTGACTGAGATGTAAACATCTGCGTTTTTGATTGCTACTTAAATGTCTTTCACAGTTTTGAAAAGAAATATTAGAAATTCCTGAATATTGTAATTAGTGGACTTTTGTCCTTAGTGCCCTGTCCATATTTTCTATCCTTCAGCTATTACAGGAATGTATTTATTGTAGCAAGCTGTTGGGAAGTAGACAAGTAGACAAGATTTAAGATGTATAGAATCATAGAATGGTTTGGGTTGGAAGGACCTTTAAAGATCGCCTAGTTCCAACGATCCTGCCATAGGAAGGGAACCTTCCACTAGTTCAAGTTATGCAAAGCTACATCCAGCCTGGCATTGAACCCTTCCAGGGATGGGGAGTCCACTGGGCAATCTGTTCCAGTGCCTCATCACACAATACGGAATTTTTTTTCCTAATACCTGATCTAAACTTATCCTCTTTCACTTTGAGGCCATTCTCCCTTGTCCTATTACTACAGGCCTGTAGTACCCTTCACCCTCCTTGTAAGCTTCCTCAGGTACTGGAAAGTTGCTATAAGGTCTCCCTGAAGCCTTCTCTTCTTCAGGCTGAACTGGGTCATTCATCAGTGGCAAGAGGTCTGCATGCAATACAACTGACTTAGTGGTCTTGGGGTTTCATGTACTCTGTTGGCCTCCTGAACGTACCCAACATATTTGAGTATTATCCACACAGAGCCAAAGTCACAGTGATTGATATAGTTCTGTGCTGATAAGACGGTCTGGAAACAGAACAATTAGTTATAATGCAAATGAGCAAAATTTCCTTTCAATTTTCTTGAATAGAAAATATGCCATTGGCTTGCAGCTAAGGAGGTAAGGATTCTTTCATGGAAGGTTGAGATTTTTAATCCCTTGCTTTCAAGCACATTTGAGAAGAGAAATCCCCAGGAAGTAGCTACGTTATCTAAGCCAGCAAACACCACAAATTGTAGTTGTGCTGGTTTTCCACATGGGACAGTTTTCTACTCTACAAAGCTATAATGCTGTGCAAAGTTCATTTTACTGGTAAGCATCATTGAGCCAAAATTGAGTTCAGAGCCCCAGGGAAAATAAATGTAAGCATTTATCCAGAGTGCTATTTAAATTGGCATGAAATTTTGGGATCTTTGTTGCCTAGTTCACTCATTTCTAGTGCACTGCAAGCTTCATTAGGGCCCCTGAAATTGAGATGCTGGCATTCTTTTATGGGGGTAAAATAGTTATCTGCAAAACTGATGACTTTAAAAGACATAGCCAGTACAGTCAACATGAACTCTTATGATGGCAAGGAAAGAGGGTTTTCATTTAAAGCCTATCCAATTAGTATCAAACCAATAAGACACTGATAACAATTAAAAATTGCTTTTAAAATTAAGATTATAATGTTTTTTTCTAACTATAGTCCATGTAATTTTCCAATAGGATGAACTAAGCATTGTCTTCCTCACCTATTAAAATTGCTGCCTAAACATTTTTACTCCAGAAAACAACAGTATATAATGATGCATACATGAGCTGAAGGCCAGTTGCTTTCATGAATTAGACTGCATGTGTGTTGCTTTAAACACTGGTGGATCTTTACAAGGTTTTATGAATTTGATTTTTTCCCCCATTTCTTTAAAAATACTAGTTGGAGTGGTAAATTGTATTTTAAAAGTATGTCATCAAGTTATAGTCAAATATCTTCCCCTTCTTTATCACTTGCTATCTTTATTTACGTGTCCACTAAGAATATAGAGTAAGAACGGCTCAGAATGTTTGAATCAGAAACAGTTTCTGGTTTTAAAAAATTTTTCTTCACGTTTTCGATTTTTTTGTTTCTTAAATGAACCATTTTATCCAACCAACATATTGAATACTGCTATGTAATGCTAGCTTTACCCCAAGTGGTTTGCACAGGTGTGTAATATTTCAGTTAAGTCCTTTAGCAGGGCCATTATATATTCAGAAATCACGGTGTATCTGTAAAGAAAATGGTGATGAACTATACTGTAACATATATTTCTGAAACTTCTGTTTTCGTAGTTGTTACCTAAACTCCAGTTATAAATTATCCTCTTCTTCCTCCAGATTTGAGAGTGACATGGAAGTATATGAAAATGTTTTGCAGCTCTAATGACATCATGTGCTTTTCTAGTGAAAGCACATGGTAGATGCACCATTCACTTACTTCCAAGGTGGAATTTCCCTTATTATTTTATTGTGCCTGTATTGAGTGTGCATTTCATAATACTGTTTTCTGGAATGAGATTAGCATGCAAGACAGATTCTATATGCCAAAAATAAGACTTTCATGGATTAGACTGTTTTGGAATATTAGAAGGCGGTAATAACATGCTAGTACACTTTATTAGGCTGCCAGCTTAAGTGTGTAAATGTTTCGAAAGGAGTAAGATGTGTATACATAGCATATAGTGTTTAATTTACTAGATTATACTTGCTTACAAAGTTTTACATGTTGGTTGGAAAATCTGTTATATTGTAGTAATATTATGCCTATATGGCTAGCACTATAGGTCTAGAGATATACTGTACTTGTAATTTTAAATTCATACTGCTCTCTAGTGGGGAATGCTTTCAATGCAATAGATTTTATATATGTATATATATATATATAAATGTACAACACTTATATAAACTGGGATTACTGAGCTGTTACTGGCATCTAGACCATTTTGATAAAACTAGTTCTATTGTGCTAGCAATTTAATCCTTATCCTGCTTTGATTAAAGACTGAATTTACTAATTTAAAATTATTTTAGATAGAGGAATCTTTGGAGTGAACAGTATCTCTGGCAAACTCCAGAAGGCTGAGGGGTAGATAAGTTTATGCTGCTTCCTCAGGAGAAACCTGCTTCTTCAGTTAGGAGAAATACACTATAGGTCTGCTACTGAGAAACCTCAGGTTTTCTCCTAAACTACTACAGTCTCATAATATCTTTCAGGACATTTGTGATTTGTAGGTTAAAGTTCATACCATCACTGTTGGTATAATAGCTTTGCTTTAATAAATAACTACTTTAATGCTGATTTTCTTCTCTCTCTATAATTTTGCTTTGGAATGAATTGTTTATCCTGCTTTCCCATCTCTTGCTTTCAACAGCTACAATCGTAGATAAGAGTTGACTATACACAGAAGCTGAAATACTGACAGAACTACTAGTTGAGTGAGGTTTTAATCTACAGCAAGTGCAGAGGTCCTCTCAGGCCTGGGTCTGTACTTTCTTAAATGAAATGGGGTTTAGTTAGCATAAAAGAACACAGATAGCATATAGATAGCAAACAAATCTGAAAACTGAGATTGAAACTAATTTGAATATTGATAGACTTTAGATTTGTATCTTTAGATAAATTTGTTGTTGTGATTTGATTGGAAAGCAATAAATGTCTTTAAATCCTTGGGAGGTCTGGCAAAAAGTTAAGCTGATGAAATTTAAGACATTTGAATCTATCTGAAGAATGATTTGCAGTATTTTGTTGTAATCAGACCCAAATCTGAAGGCTTGTTTAGACTTGTTTTTAGATACTGAAACCTGTCTGGATCTGGCATTAAAGACCTATTTTCTTGTGTCACTGTAATAATCTTTTTTGTGTCTCTGAGTTGATTGATTTGTCAATTAGAGACCAAATAGTATAATCGTATTTAAGGCTGCAGTAATTTTGTCACTCAAAGTATAGATTAGATTCTTTGTCTAGACCTTCATTTATTCACTAAGTCTGGGTGAGCAAGCACTTTAAAGATTTATATGGTGTACAAAGGTCTCATCAAAATGCTAAGTTAGTAAAACGTTTTGCATTCCTTGAATAGTAAATCAGGTTTGCAGTGCTCAGAGAATTTCTTCACCTGTGCCATTTCTACTCACTTGTAATTGTGGGAGCTCATGGTTACATTGGTTTCACTTAAAGTTCTGCAGATGGGATTTTCTTCTTGTTTCTGTAGTTGTTGCTGTCTGGTATTCGCTGAATCTAAGTTAACTATCCTTCAGTTATAATCCTGGGAGGTTCAGATACGAAACTCATAACATGTTTATTTGTCTTTGAACTACTCTAAATGAGAAAGTTATGAAATCATTAGACTTGTGCTTGAAAGCAATCACAGGAAGTGGAGAGGGGATGACTGGGATTGCTAAATATTTAATAAACTCAGGGATGAGGTCTGTGCATTCAAGCTTGTTGAACTAATATATAAAGGGGGTATTTTTTCTTCTGTGATTTATACCTACTCCCCCTTTTTTCCATTGGCTGCAGGGCTGTTTCTCTCATGGTTGTTTTTTTCCAGTTTCTGCAGTGTTTTTACCCTTTCTTAAATAAGTCATCACAGAGGTGCCACATCCATGTCTGATGGGCTCAGCTTTGGGCACTTGGCTGTGAAGTTAGTCAAGTTACATAGCAGAACTAGAAAACTTGAACAGAAAGCAAAATGTATGAGTGGAAAGATAATGTTAAAATATAAAATGCAAAAAAATATTTTCTGCCTTTTAGTGGTTTGTAGATGTTTCTATCTTGTCTATATTATTTTTTGTTCTCATAAATTTTCTCTCATGTTTTTTTCCCTTCTCAGAAAATATGAAGAAGCCCTGGAGCCCCGATTTACCAGCTGATAACCAGTCATACAATTCAGATTTCACATCTCTCCCAGACCGGGAAGGTGAGAAAGAATTAGCACCTGATGGCACTGAAGAAAAGAAGGAGAGAGAAAAGAAACACACCAACTTCACTTTGTGTAATGTTTGTAACATTCAGCTAAACTCTGCTGCTCAGGCACAAATCCACTACAACGGCAAATCCCATCAGAAGAGGTTAAAACAGCTCAGCAATGGAAATCTTAAAAGTGATAATGGTAAGCATTATAATATATAGACCATTGTCATGTTTTGATCTGAGAATTGCAGCATGTTGATATATATATGAATTGAAACTTTGTTTCATTCAGACAACGAATTCTTTGAAGTTAAAGCAAAGGCTTTTGGTGACTTCAGAGTGCTGGAGGTCATCCCCAGCATGAGCATCTGGCAAATAGCTAAACATATACCATCTGTGTTATTAAAAGAGTTTTCATTTTATATATTGTTTACATAATGATGTTGATTCAAATTCTTTCTCATTTCATTTGCATTTTGATGGTTTTCAGCATAATCAGTGATATTCCATATTTCACAGTCTACTAGAAAGCTTATCGTTGTTAGGGGCGTGTTTGCTTTTAATAAATGTAAAGTGGTTCTGAAATAAATCGAAACAAGTACATTACACAGAAATACATTCCCAAACTCATTTCACTTTAGCGTCCTTGTTCTGGGTTCAACCCATAGGTAGCATAAGTTTGTTTAAAGATCATGGCTGAAGTCAAACAGACAGAACAAAGCTTGTTTTAACTTTATTTGATTTCATTGACAGCTTTGGACAAAGCATTTTGTAGTAGATGACATTCTCTTCTATCATCAGACTGAATGGTAATCCTCAAAGAAAAACACATTTGTGGCTTTTTGTACTAAGGCAGGTTAAGTAATAGAGGAAAATGATGGCAAGAAAAAAGAAATTGTCACGTTACAGTTTTCTCAGTTTCATAAAAGGTAGTACTCAACATTGCTGTACCATGTGTAGAGTTGTACTGCATTGTTCTGTCTGCTTCTGTGCACCATGTCATAGAAATGCTTGTCTTAATATGATATACGTAGGACTTTCAGACTTACTTTCTCCAGATCACACATTGTTTACTATTTTGTGCCTTGAATTGCTTCCTACCCCAGCTGCAGAAGGATATGCAAAATAATAATCCTTAGATAGAACCTCATATTTTAATTTTAATAGTCTCTCCTTTGTTCCCGCCTTAAGAGTGGGGAATAACATGGGTATGTTGCCCAAGCGTGTTGGATGTGAGTGCTTTTCTGTGTATGAGGTGATGTTCATTTCTGTAAAACACAACGATAAAACAAATAACACCGCCATAACATTGAACAATACAATTAATTTTGTCTTTAAGGGCAGGCCGGACTGCAGCATTTGACAGTGTTCAGAGCTCAGGCTTAGAAAAAAAGCTACTACCATTAGTAGGAGCTGTGGAAATGCATAAAGAAAGATTGATTTCCTAATTGATTAAAGGTGCAATATGGTTATCCACAAATGCATTCTTTATAAAACCAAATAAACACAGTCTAATTTACTGCTATCTTTGGTTAGGGAGAAATTGTTATTGTTATTATTAGCACAACAATTTTGCTAATGATAGAATGATATTTTCTGCAGTTCATTTTTTCCACTTTAATCCATGATAATGAAAGAATTAGTAATTAAGCAATGCAGAAATTAGTATCCAAGAGCTTCAATCACGGTTCAACATTTATATTCTGGAGAGGCTCAAACTAGCAGTATAGCAGCATGTTTCTTATTTCCTCCTTGAAAGTATCCTATGTTGTGTGTAGCTGCATCCATTCGTAATCAGAAAATAGCTGATTGACTATCTAGCTCTTTGTTTCAAAGTGCAGTTATTTTGTGGTGTTATGTGAAACTTAAGTCCTCTCAAATCTGGCAGATCTTTGAATATTGTGAAAAGTAGTGCTCCACTGAGAGAATAATGTAGGGTAGAGTATAAGGAAGGGATTTTTCCCGAGTAACCAAGTTCAGTTCTCTTCAACTGAATGTTATAAATGAGAGAGACCAATATTAAATATTTCTTGCTAGAAATTAGAACTGAATTAGAACTGAATATTTGAGTAACTATGCTCCCTGCACTTTGAATAGAGACACTGTTGGAGATGCCTTTTCTAAGTCAAGTAGAAATCAGAACATGACAGTTTTTTTACAATAACAGGTTTTGTCATAACTGAAATATCTGAAATATGGGCAGTGTTTTTCAGACAAATGATTGTTTTGTTGATGAGGCCCCAGCAAGCTCAAGTGACATATGACCATGACTAAACAAATTATTATTTGACCATTTCTGTTTATCACATACATGCAAATGTTTTTTTTCTAAGGTCATTGGTGTAGCTGTTAAACGTTCCCAACACTGTTTCTTCAATGTATGTTAGAAGTATACTTTATTTAAGAGAATGGTATTTCTTGTGTGGAAGTCTGATTGTCACAGAAGACAGCTGTTATGCTTGATGTTAGTGACATAATTTTAGAGTCTAAATTCTACTGTAAATTAAAACTATGTAAATAGCTTTATGCATTATCTTCTAAGGTTTTGTCATCATAGTTACTCATTATATCTTATGACATATGAGTGAAATATCTGTTCTATGCACAAGGAAACTTAATTTCTAAAAGCAGTGTTTCATGAACTCTACTCAGTTGTATATGCCTTTGCAATGCTGGGTGCTCACTTGGAACTAACATATGTGGAAAGGCTGAGAAAAGTATTGGAGTTGTGATTTCTCATTTTGATTCATCTCCAAATTACTCCCACAAAGTCGGATAGGTTTGTGTGTTCTGTATCATAAGGGGATAATAGAAAGAGAGGATTGATTCATATGAAACAAAAGCCCATGTCTTGTTCCAAAATAATTTGCAATGGACTGCTGAACAAAGGTAGGGTTCAGCTGTATTAGCATTTGACTGTGTAATTAGAGTTGTCATGGTACAGTCATCATCTTCCAGCTGTGTGATGTAACTTTGTCTGTTGGACATGAATAAGAGAATATTTACTATATTTGAACACCTAATTTCATAAGGTAAGTTGCTTATGCACAAAGCCTATTAACATCTGCAAACATACAATCAGTAAATAATGTGCCTTGTGGGGTTAAAAGCAGTGTTTCTTTACTGCTCTCTTGGTGTCTGGACTGTATTTGAATAACCAGATATATTCTGAGAAGTTTAGCTGGTTGCTTATCTGTCTGCTTGGCAGCTTTACTGTACGATACCCATGCGGTTCCTTCCTGGGGCAGAGCAACCTCAGAACAGCGCAGTGTGCAGCCACAAAAGTGATGTGAACCCAGCGTTTCTTGTGTCATTACTTGGTACAGTGATTCGTGATGACTTAACAGGACATAGCGAGACATCAGCACTTCTGTTACTGAACTGTATGTGCTTGGGAGCAACACAATTTTCTGTGTACCTTCCTCCTAATAATTGCCTTTTATATCACTTGGGAAGACTTCTCACACTTTCCTCATTGCACCCCATTAAATATTCTTCTTACTGGTGATTTTTTGCCTTTCTGCTCTCATGCATGCAGTGGAAAGGTGACAAGAAAGTCAGTGGAGATTTTGAGTATGTTTTGGGATTAAAAGAGGGCAAAATGCAGTTCCTATCTGGTCTGCTGACATTGCACCACTTCTCAAAACCAGCCTGGACACTGTGGAAAGAGGTGACCTCTTGTGGGAAATCATTTATTCTGACCAGCAGGCGCAAAACTCACATTCTCACTGAGAGAATGGAAAACTAACTGTGGATGCAAATGTATAGCAGTACAAGAAAACTGGTATTTCTAAAATTTTATGTAAAGCAGAATTTCTTCTGTGCATTCTTTTGTGTAAATTGCTGAATCATCGTGAGTGAATGAGGCATGGTTAGCACAAAACCTAAAACTGCTTTTCTCTGCAATACTTCCTACAATACATTAGATAAAAAGTGGGAAAATAATGAAGGATTTCAACAATGTCAGAAAATTAATAGAATTCCTTACACTTTAAAAACTGATTTCTGAACCATGATTCTTTTGAAATATAGGAGGCAATGAAGGATTTGGTGGTAGTTTATTTAGCTTGCTCTCTAAATCCATAACCCAGACCAAAGACTATCCAGTTTAGTGTGTTTTATTTACTATCTTTTAACCTAAACCTGACTATGGCACTTTTCACTGAAATGTCATTGAAGTAAAATTTTATTGTACTGTCAACAAGGACATTGAGAACATGGAAGAAAGAAGCAAAAAGTATCAGGACTGAACATCTTTCATTATTCCCCTTGCAAATTTCAAAAAGCAAATATCTTAATTCAACAATAAATATTGCTTTAGAATGAATAACAATTTGCTTGTTATGGTTATGAGCATTATGAAATATGCATTAAAATATGAAGAATGTTTATTTCCCACATTTTATTCTTTCTTCAACCTCATTCAGTAGTTGAATGTAGTTTCCTACAACAGCTCTTGAGATGGCAATTTCCTTAAATCTACGCACTAAATTTTTTGCACACTGGTCAGAGAAAATATTTAATCTTTTACACCTTGTCTCTTGCATCTAAATCCTGACTTTTTACTAACTTGCAAGTAGGAAATCCAGGAGATTCACACAAACTGCTTGCCGAGTTTCCTTCCTTGCACTTTTATGTTGCTGTTTATTTTCTGTCTCTGTGCTGCCTCTGCCGTTTACAACTGGGCTGTCAAGTTTTGTGGCCATGAAAATGAATGCCTTTAGGGGTAGACATTTTCTTACTTTTAGGTGTTAAACTACCAAGTTAAGGCTTTAAGGGAAGTGGTGTCATCTGCTCTTTTCATTGTGTTAGCCCTCCTTTCAAAGGAATAGAATCGGATGGAACATTGGAGAATGCAGGAAGTCTTCAGGCAAAGTATATTTTCCTTCAGAACAGGTGATCTTCCATTAATTTCCTGGCAAGTAAGAACTGTCAAATCAGCTAAAGATGTCTCTGGAAGTCATGTCTCTTGCAAACTTTTTTTTTTTTTTTTTTTAAGTGTCATATTCTGATGCAGAGCTTCATGGCCAGTTAGCAGTAAATCCAATATGTATTTTCTTCTGGTTTTAAGCTTCTAGTTTGTGGGTCACAGATGCCAGTATCTTGTAAAGCATTGCAGCAGGCTCCTTCTGGGTATCTGTAATACCTCCCAAATGTCAAAGCTGGAGATTTCTGAACAAGTAGGACTGGCTAAGGGCAGTGTGTTGTCACTTCTACTGCTTCCAGATGTAAATCTTTCTTCTTTTTTCAAAGCACTTGTCTGTTTTCATCATTTTCCTATTTCAACTAGTGAACTATTAACAGTTTCTGCTTTTAAGAGCACTTTTGCAAGCAAGGTATGCTTTTAAAGCACCACATGTATTTGCAGAATCTTTTTTATTTTGTTCAGAAAGGTAATATCACAATATAGGACATCATAGTTCAGCAAAGTTTTATCACAAGGTGAATGAGAGACTCTTAAGAGCCAGCTCACACCAGCTGCATGCATGAAGTTGATATTTCCTCTAATAAGCATCATGGGATCTACTTGGCTCTGTGAGAATACAAAGAGGATGAATGGATGGTAAATGTGGACAAACTCTTTACATGTGTGCAAATATCCATGTGGACTTGCTGTAGTTAGCTGTCTGCTATTACAAATAAATGCAAATGGACATTGCAAAATTTTAACAAAGATCAGTCATGGTTAAAGCTTGGCATTGCAGCAAGTTGTGGGAAGGCTGTGGGAAAAGTTTATTGAGTGCACCTGGAATGTCTTCATTATCAGCATGCAGTTACATAGATAAAATATATTTTAGCAATTCCCAAAACATCTTTTTGGACTTGGGGGAGAAATCCATAGTTAAAACATTTTTCATGTGGCATATCTGGTAACTGGTCCACTGAATAGCATGACTGAATTAAAAAAAAATATAGGAGCCTATAGAACTGTGGTTATTAATTATGGATAATTCTTCAGAAGTTGGGGGATAAGCAGAAATTTATGTCTAAAAATGCTTAAAGTATTTTTGAAGCTCCTTATTGTTCATCAAGTACTTTTACGAATGTGCTTACGTCTTTGTTGAAGTATAGTTCTGGTCTCAACTAGCAAATTCCTTTCTTTTTGACCATCTTAAGCAACAACTGAATAATACTTGCAATAGCAGCTTATTATGACTCACAATTGTTTAAGGTGTGTGGAGAGTCTCAACAATAAAGAACATCTGCCCAGGGTCTAAATGATCCTCTAACTGCAGATTCAAAAAGTTACAAAGAATTCAGTTTTCTGTCTGAATACAAGGGTGCACAGATTCTCTCTTAATACTCCCCCCATACAGGGAGTATTATCCCCTATACTGGGGAGCTGTATAGAGTGTTCTCTTTTGGTATGTCTTGAATCAAGATGCTTAGTAAATTGTCTTCATCCAAAGGGCAGGGATGTTTGTCCACGAGAAATTTAACAGTGACAGCTGAAACAAGTTTAGAAGTGGGTCCTTCTTTGTTGCCTTTGAGCAAACCTGGAGAGGGTTTGTGAGAGCTCTGTGAAGACAGTGGGGGATGGAGTTTTTAGAGGTGTCCTCAACAGCTCACAAAAGCTGCTGTTACATGCAGATTACAGGGCGAAAATCTTCATCCACTGTGTGCCTACTTTCTACATTTAATCTTCGACACTCGCACATCTTACTCTGTATGTTCCAAATATTGTTCTGTCACAGTTTGTTTGTCCTCTTTAGACATTTATGACCTCATGTTTTCAGGCCTTTATGGTGGTCCTAGGTGTGTAGTCTTTTATTCCATATTGAAAAATAACTGCCCTTTATGTCCTCAAATCTGTGTTTAAAATACACTTGCAAAAAATGGACAGCTGATATCTTTATCTCTGAACTTCTGATTAGCATCAACATAGCCTCTTTCTAATCACTTTTTGCTTTTTTTCCCCTTTCCTTTTCAGGCTAGAACCTATCATGCAACCTGTTTATCTGGACTAGTTTGTCTCTCCACTTTAAAGTTAATACTTCTTTTTAGGCAAGTGATGTCGTCATGTTTTAACTGTAGCAGGAATATTGATAATCAATGCTAAACTAGCTGAATAAGGTTCAGTTACTCGAGAGAAATGTCCATCTGTGTTGTTTCTGAACTGTGTGAGGTGTTGGTCTGCCATTCCTGGCTTTTCCCTGAGTGTGGCACCATTCTCATTTCTGAGAACGATGGCATTTGATCTTGTATGTACAGATAAGAAACAGTTGAAACCTGTTTTGCAGGCTCTCCATTTAGTTCTGCTTATATCACTAGGTCCAATATAGATTATGATGACTATGGCTTCCTTCCAGACCTTCTCAGTAACTTGTCTTCTTTTAATATGATGGTTTTTTTTCCCTGCACTGGCATCTGGTAGGCAACAGATCTTCTATGCGTCATGACAACGCACTAAGTTTATCAACATTTCCCGGTATTAATTTCCTAAGAGCTAGCTTTTCCCATATTCAGTTGTTTTCTAACTTCAAATATAGGCCTGTATTCCTCAATGAAACTGTAAACCAGTAATTTTGTACCGCTCATGTAACGTTACTTTTTAAATTTTTAGGATATCACAGAATTCATGCAGAATTTTTGAACTGTATCTGAGTAGAAGAAAAAAAAAATAGCAAATACCAAATGTGAGACAAATTTATTTCAGTACTGCTGACTTTTACTTCTTCATGGCTTTTTTCTTTCTCTAATTCAAAAGACACTGTCTTCCTGATAGTCGTGTCACTGAAATCTTTAGTTAGCTCCTTATCCTCTGACATATTTCTCAGTAGGGGAAATATATCTCAAGATCGGAGATTTAAGACCAGTGCCAGTGAAATCAATTCCAAAAGCTGTTGATTCCAAGAGAAAGAGGCAAGTTCTTCACTCTGTTGAGGAAATTAATTAATGATAGCTATGATGGTTCAGTACAAATCATCGAGGAAGCACCAGTTCTAATCTACAGTTCTGCTACTGTGGGAGTGAATTAATCTGTAAGATGTCTTTCCTTTGTTTCTCATGTTAATGCTTATAGGTTAGCCTGGTTGAGTCCCCATGCAGAGAGAATATATAGATAGACATAATCAAGATTTCCCCCCTGTTTTTCCATAAATATGAAATTAGAGAGCTGGAAAGATACGCTAATTGTAATCAAAGCAGTTCACTTACTAAACTAATACTTTGTTCTGTAATAAAAATTCAGATTTATAAAATACTTCTCTAGAAACTTTGTCAAGATAATATGTTTTTAAATGCAAGCTCCCTGGTGGGGATGGTGTATGATTTATTATAAAGAATATAACAACTTTTTGATTATAAAAGCAATATTGAAGGTCTTTTCTTTACAGGCTTTAACAGCATAATGACTATTAGATTAGAGTCAAAACCAAGACAGAGTCTCTCTCTGTGCAGAATTCTAAAAATGCTGTAGAAGAAAAAAAGAAAGTTAGTGAAGAATAATTTTGTGATCAAACATTTTGTGATCTTTAAGCAATTTCATTCATAGTGGAGTACAGTGAAAGGAAAATTGGAAATGTAAAATTTATTCATATTGGTATTTTGACTAGAGCTGGTTAGTAATTTTTTCAAAGGTTATTCAGAAATGGAGTTTTCTTCTGTTGGACCTGCCCCATTTGGGAACACTTAACAGCTCATCTGTCCCTTTTTGACCAGGAGAACTCCATTCATGCCTTTGATTAATTCCATGCCAAAAGAAGTAGCTAAAAAAATATTGCTAAAAAGTAAGTAAAAATTTCCTTCCACTTTCATTGCTGTTCGCAAACTCAGTAGAGGTTTGAACCTTGATAAGTTGCGTTGTGGATGGATTTTTTTTTTCCACTTGCCAAGCACAACAGAATTTTGTCTTTTTCTTGGTCCGCATTTTTATCTATTCTGATAATGTCGTAGTTTCTCCTAGGGTGTTGTTTTGGTTTGCACCTTATTTTAAAATTATTATATTGGGTTTTTTTCATTTGGTCACCAAACTGAAGAAAACCAATGGCCAAAACGTGACAGTAGTTCGAACTCAACTTAGCTCCGTTTTCTCCATGCTTGAACAGCAGCTTTGCCAAAATCAGATATGCGTGCCTTTGTGGACAAAATGTTGAGCAGGTTTTGTTAACTACACACTGGGACAGTTCCGTGCCCAATTTTGGGTCCCCAGTACAAGACAGACATCATTGTCAGACAGTGAGTGTGGCAGAGCATCACTAGGATGGGCAGGTTGCCCCAGAGCACATGACTCGCCAAGAGAGTTTGACAAGGCTGGTTTTATTTACCATGAAGAAAAGAAGGGGCTCATGGGGGATCCTTTTGCAGTCTTCAACTTCCTTGAAGGGTTTTTAGGTACAAGATGGATGTATGTGAAAGGGCAAGAGGGGAGCATCACAAATTGCAGCAAGGAAAGTTTTGTTTAGGTATATGGATAAAAGCATTCAGAACTTCACTGTAAAAGTGGGTAAGCAAGGGAGTAAGTTGACCAGATAGGATGTGGAAATTATGCTCTGGAGATTTTAAGAACTCAACCTGATGTAACCTTGAAATTAGTTCTGCTTTGAGTAAGAGGTTAAGTAAATTCCAGAGATACATTTCCACCTGAATTCTTCTAAGGTTCTGTAGAAAATACTGGGAAAACTTCAGTTTTAAAGATTCAGAGGCCTACTTGCTTGATTTACATGAGGCAGAAACAAGATATATATATAGCCAAAGGCTTAGATTTTCCTTCATATCTATGTGTTTAAAAAGGAAAAATAATCAAGAAAATTCCACTCTGAATGTCAGGGTGCTGATGGTATTTGGAAGAAGCAAAATAAATACAGTAAAGTCTGTATTCTTTGAAAGACTCTGAGATGTAAAACAAGCTGTTGAAATCTTTTTTACTATCTTTATTTTTTATCAAATTGCCTGTAGCATATTCTCAGAAGTGCTGTTGATCCATGTTACACTCTGTCTAGTTAGAGATTATAAAAATAAAACTCTTGTCCTTTGAAAGAGGAAATCTAGGAACAAAGCTACTAGCATACATGGATCTTGTTTTTAAACCTTTATTTCTGACATTAGTGGTGGCAGAGGGAAGAATAGATGCTGCAGAATGCAGTAAAGAACATCAGATACCATGTTGTTCAATTTTGTTTGAAGACAGATGAGGTCTTCATAGTGGGACAATATTAGTAACCATTCAAACTTTATTTTTCTTAAGATAAATTAGCTTTTAATCTACACCATTAAAGACTGCAATAGTAGACTCTGTAATGAAAACACTGGAGTGATCAAACAGCTCCTTGAAAAAAATATCCAGTATTTGATATTGAATTTGTGGGGTTTTTTTTTAAAATTTTGTGTGGTGTTTTGTTTTCTGACTAAACAAATCTCATCATGAAATTAAATTATTAATGAGTACCAAACATCAGTAAAAGAGTATTCCTAGTGTTTTAAAATCTTGAAATATTTAAGAAAAAACACTGCAATAGTAATTCACTGTATTGTATTTGATTTTATCACTGACTCTTTTGATGTCAGTGACCCTTGTCAAAAACAGATGAAATATGCTTGAGAAAGCCAAAGAAAAGATCCTGGAACTGCCAAACTTTAAGAAATATATATCGTTCATAATTGCAGTGTTGGCACTTAAAGGCTTTTTACTGTGAAATAAATTCTTTCAAGAACAGTGACAAGCCTCTCTGGTCTTAGGAGCACTCCAAATTAAAAGATTGTGAAAACAAACAATGTTACAGCTAAAGAAAGAACTACTAAATTAGCTTATAGCTGGTGTAAAAGTTTTAGTACTATTCAAGAAAGAAAAATTTTAGTTTTACCAACACTTTAATTTTTTTGCAAGCCAGAAGAGTTTGTTTCAACAGATTGACTCTCTTAATTTTATCTCTGTGAGGCTGTGTGTTATAAATTACGCTTTCTTTTGGTACAGACTAAATTTTGTAGTGTAGGTTAGTTTAATCTGTTATTTGCCTATAAAATTTGTTGTAAGGGAAATAATCTGCTTCTTTTGTATGTCTTTTGGTATTGCACACAAGGTATCCTACAAAACTAATTGACTGCATTAATGAGAGTACTAGATGGTCAGGCTAAATTTGAATATTTGTGCTTCTGAGTACAACAATTATGTATTTATAAACACACAAACCCCAGTTTATTCTTAGTCTGCATGGGAATTTGTTAGCTCTTGGCTAGTTTGGCAGAAAATTCCTGTGGTGTGCTTTATAGGGAGAGAGTCCTATATGGTAGTCAGCAGTTACATTTTAATCTTTAAAAATGTAGTCACTGCTGGGTTTTTTTGTTTGGTTGTTTTGTGGGGGTTTTATTTATTAATTTTTTTTTTTCCTGAAGTGCTGCAGGAATTTGCTATTTTAAGGAATTTTCCAAACAGTATATGTTTATTTGGTCAAATCAGAAATCATATTCATGATAATTGCAAGGGAACCTCAGCAGGAATAGGGTTTTTCAACTGGCTTCAGAAAGATGAGTTACATTTCTTCTAACTCAGTTTTTATTAATTTTTATTCATATGTAAATTTTGTAATCCAGAAAACCTCCTCTCTCACGGTGTGATATAAGGTTTCTTTTCCTTTCTTAAATATTTATATTCTTCTACTCAATATGCTCAAGAAAGCCCCTCACACTTTAGTATTCATATTATGTTACAACTGATATAAATCAACACTTAGTAAGCATAGGCATTATTATTTCTGACAGATTTCTAGAACTATGTTAGTTGTTGATAGGGTTAATGAAACATCATATCTATATGCAAGTTTTTTTTTTCTCCCTGGGAATATGGAGTGGTATAGTTACTATGCAATGCTATTAGGATACCCCTCCTATATTGTAGTAAAGACTTACATTCCTTTCTGTAGCCACTCTTGTTTAATTTCTTTCGAGAATGATATTGCTTTCTCCTTTTGCTGACTAACTGGATATTTTATGAAGTGTCATCATGGTAAGCTTGAGTATTCAACCTTATCTGATCCCCGAAGTTACCTAGAAAGAAACTTGTCACCTTGACTTACTGTTTGTGGATATCCTAAGGATTTCTGGTTAATGTGTTCTGATAGAGCTCTCCATGCTGCGCAGTTCACCTGCTGTAGATGTTATGTTCCAATGTGCTGGCTGAAGCACCATGTGCAAACACAAAATGGCAGAACTGGTGAGTTAATAGAACAGTTTCTTCAGAAAGACAAGGAGGGGATGAAAATAAATGATACCTGCTTCATCCTTTATATTCCTTTGATAATAAAGCGTTTCACAACATTCTTGAAACCAACGCAGACAGAAACATACACACTAAGCACAGCAGGATTTTGAAATGTGCTCAGTTTGTTTATTCTGTGCACAAAATGAGCCTAAGGCTCCTTTTCTCTTGATGTTGTGTAAGGTTGAAAAACACCCACTGTGACCCAAAGAAGCCCTATGGAAAAGACAGCGTATAACCCACACCGAGGGCAGTAATCTGGCCAACAGCAGCTTCCTACTAGACCATTTTGCTGTAACAATATGTGAGGTTAGGCTCATACTGTTTAATCTCCTGGAAAACTTTAGAAGGCCTTAGTTCCTGTGGAGAAATGCTCTCTTTGGTAGTAAAATGCCCTTCACAACACCCTGTGAACAGTGGCAGGGACCCCCGAACAAACTTGTATTTATGCAGAATGAAAGGGAATCAATGCTGCAACATGAGGAGACTGGCTAATGAAGGGATAGTAGGATTTGAATAGGGCTTAGTGAGTGCTTTTTCACGATTTGGTGGGAAAATCAGTCATGAAAATTAATTTTTATTGGATAGTATTAACTTGCAGAGGTAAAAATAAATATAGGAAATTATTACAACGAGTAAATGAACAATGGTGGGGATGACTACGGAATGGGGGAGGAAACTGTTTGTCTTGCATGTTGAAGTAATTGAAAACCTGACAGAACAGAATATATTTTCTTTCCTGACCATCTTGAAACCATTAAAGAAATTAGCATAAATTTCCATAGAATTCATATGTCACATTAATTTGAGTGCCTGGTGCATACATTTCCTACTCAGATGGTGGGCTCCTTCTGCCAGACACCGGCAGGTTGGTGTAAATTACCCAGCAGAAATTGGAATGTTCTTTCATTGCAAGCTGACAAAGTGAAAGACATATGCACAAACCCAATACTTTCCCCAGATCTGCCACTCTCTCATTCCTCCTTCTTCTTCAAGGAACCCTGGGAAAAGAATTCATGGTCCTTATCTGAGGAAAGCTTCAGTGAAATGTTTGTCTGAGGGCTGCTTGATTTTGAGCTGGTTAGACTTCAAAGTTCAGCTGTGGCATTTCTCAACTTTTTAAATTCAGTGATACTTTAGTTTTCTGCTTTGTTTTTAATCCAGACTTTAAAAATAATGCTTCCATACTGCACAAGTTAAATACAAAAAGAAAGTTCTTAATTACTGTAACTATGTTTCAAGAAAAGAAAGCCTTGGGTGAGCCTTGGAATTTTTCTCATAGAAATATAAAACATACCTAACTCTTTGTACTCTACTAGAAGAAAAATCTTTTGGAGTATAAAAAGACCTGTAGTATATTTGTTGTGTTGCAGTATCATCAGTTGTTCTTCTATCAGTAGTTTAATTAGATCATGAATGTGTGTGGAATTTTTTAATACCATATGGTAATATTATATTTGCTATGTTGGCAGTCTTTGGTGGGGATTCTGTTACCCTTATCACTATGTAAGGCAGAAGGAATGTGAAGACTCTAAAATAATGCTATGAATAGCACAAAATACTGGTAACAACAAAAATTAAAATTA
The DNA here is from genome assembly GCA_013397935.1 of Dasyornis broadbenti. NCBI lineage: Eukaryota > Metazoa > Chordata > Aves > Passeriformes > Dasyornithidae > Dasyornis > Dasyornis broadbenti. The sequence continues at coordinate 2,690,877 of VZRN01004254.1, read as the reverse complement.
AGGTTTATTGCTTTGGGGTTTTTTGGTCTAAATTCACCTTGTAATATGCAACCATTTTCCTTCTTTGCTTTTCTTTGTTGGTGAACTTTGGCATTCAGACATAACTTTCTATCAAATTAAATTGCAAAGAAATAACCCCCTCAGAAGCTGCCTTTCAGCTTCATTACAAACTCCCCCTATGAATACTGAAAGTGTTGGCAGCTATATTTTCATGATGTTTACAGAATTGCTCAGAAGTTTACAGCTTTTTTTTTTTTACCTTCTTTGTGAAGATCAAAGTAACAAGCTTTTATTGTTCAGCGATTGTTAACATACAAGACCTAATACTCCCACAGGTACAGTAGATTCTAACATCCCTGGCTTTTTGCAATTAGTAAAAAAAGCCCTGGTGAGTATTTAATTTACCTGGCACTGCATTGGTGTTTGAAGCTGCTGCTGGCAAATTCTGGAAGGGGCTTTTTCTGAGTAAATGCTTGGGGGCTTGATCTGTGATTTTTTAAATGCCTTTGGGAGGTGAGATCAGATGCGTAAGAATGTGATTGTGTTTATTTTTTACGTGAATCCCACTGCTAGAATCCTTAGGGATTTGCTGTATCAAAGATATTTATGAGAATGTTGCCCTTGGCTGCAGTTTGAAAGGGAGCAATGTAGGACAGGGACAGATGAAGGGTAGGCAAGCTGGTGACTCTGGTCATAGAGAATGTTGAGTGCCTCCTAGATGTGGATACCCTTTCTGATGCATAGCACTCAAACAAAATAGGAGAGTGAGCAATATTCTACAGTCACATTTCCACTTCAGGGGTTTGTTTGTGTATTACAGTTCCTGAATAATCATAATTTCAGAAACAGCAAAGCATGACCAGGATTAATCACTCATGTATGGATTCAGTATAGGCCGTTGTCCATTTATGGCATCATCTTATTTGGAGAGCAGGATCTTCAGACATGTGACTGTTATATTTAACCTTTGGTGTGAAGAAAATCTTTATTATTTGGACATTTGAACTTCTGTGTTCTTTCAATTTTCCTGCTTTAAAGGGAGGAATAGGACAAGAAAATGGCAATAACATCTGGCAGGTTTGTCATAGCAGTTCCTCAGCATGTTGAGGGTTTAGGTTTCCCATGAGTAATAGGTAGTACAAATGATGAAGCAAGAATAAAGAGGGGAGAATTGTAAAATCAAGTTGTAGATGAAATTTCTTTTACTGAGGGTCTATTGTTCTAGTATGAAGAAGGAATTATTTGCCCTCAGTTCAGCCAGAGATCTTGAGCATTACAGAGAATTGTTGGACTCGATGATCTTAAAGGTCTTTATGAACTGAAATGATTTTATGAATTAGCCAAAGTGCCATTTAAACAAATTAAGAAATCTAACTTTTATATTAATGTTGCTGACCAGAATAGTCCCAATAATCTGTTAGTAAATCTGCTGATTTATAAAAATATGTATATGCATGCACGTGTGCACGCACAAACAGAGCGCTGTAATTAGTTACAGAGATAATGTATTAATCTCTGCCGCTTTAAATTTGCTGATTGAAAAATGAAGAATTCCTGCCCTTTAAATGTTCAGCTTTCACAGAGGTTACAGTAAATCTCTTAATCTCCCAAGCACTTACTCTCCTCTGTGTTTTTCACAGACATTTATCCACAGGACATTCATTTCCAATCTGTATTTAAATCCAGGAATAACTATGTGGGCTTTGAGCTATCTGCTTTCATGCACTGCTAATGGGCTTTACCATAGGAACTCTGGATGAGCTGGGGGGGTGGGAAAAAGAGATTCAAGCCATGTTCAGCTTCTATTTCAGCTTAAGCTGAGTCTCTATTTATTTTTGGTGAAGAGAGCATTAAAGAAAGCAATTATTTGGGGGTGAAGAAAGGGCAGGAAAGATCCACAATAAAGGATTTATTTATTCTGGTTTTGTAGAGAGCACCAGTATATCAGATTTTCAGGCTTATAATGGAACATAGTTGAATTTGTCTTCTGAATGGGGTGTGAGGATTTGAAACATATCCTGTATTTTTGTCGAATACTCTCTGCACTTTTTTTCATGTTCCTTACAGAATTTGTAGTCCAGAATCTTGGATGTAAATGGTCATAGCTTCACATTGTTTTATAAATACACAGTAATTCAGAGTAGCATGTTTTTCCATTACTTAGTAGATGCTTTGCAGTCACTATGTTGAATGGTCCATTTCTGTAAGAGAAATGTAGTATTAAATTAATATTATGTTGTAAAAGAAAACACAGAAACATAGTGTTCTTTGAAGTAGTTACAATGAGGCTGCCTCTTGACCTTCTGGCATTTTCTCTCCTGCGCATCCAAGAATTCGTTTCAGTTTTATTTAGAGCGTATTAGAGAGGCAAAGTGAGGGAGATTGAAAGAAAATGGACTGAGGAGACCTTTAGTTCTGTATTTCCAGCCTATGTAAAATAGCCTGAATTTGAAAACTATGCTAAGATATAGCAGAAAAATGTGTGGTATTACCCTTGAACATAAACACTTCTTCACTTTTTCTTCCCATCTTATTTTTCTCTCCAAGATCGTTCTCTTCATTATTCCTCTCTCTGTCTGCATTCTGTGAGCATTTCTCCAGAGTGCAAATCCTTCCCCTTTATATGCAATGTATTTTCTGACTGTTACTTGTTAATCCAGCTTTGCTTTGCTATTTTGGTTTTATAAACATGCTTTTTTAGCAAAGACAACTAAATAGCTTTTGGTCAATAACAGCAAAATGGAATTCTTCTTTCCAGCTTATAATATTAGATATCTTTCAGTGTTATTAGTATAAGGATTTGAAGGAATGGTCATTATTTTCTGCTAAATGTACATGAGTTTTGAAATGCTACCTTTGAAAATATTCTCATTAGAGAGCGATGATGAATCATTCAGTAGAGCATAGATTTTTGTGCATCTTTCTTAATTGTGTGTTTTGGTCTCATGTGGAGCTATAAGCGAAAAGAAACAGGCTAATTAAACTGTAGTACTTATTAAACTCTTGCCAAATTTGGTTAGACCCTCTTTCCTGGTGCTGGAAAAGTCTGACTCAAATCGTCATCATCATAGCATGAGTAAACTTCTGGATAGATGGAGATTCGGAAAATGTTTTGTGTCAGCTGTTGTGAGATGCTGCTTACCTCTTTCAGTGCAAAGAAAAGAGTTCAGACCAAAAAGCACATTGAAGGGAAGCGACGGACTCACAGCAGTATCTTGGCCTCTCACAAGAGTGCACAAAGGGCATTGGAAAGGACTGATGGCTTGTGCCGGTTTGAGGTTGGGCTTCTTAATTTACTGATATGCATAACCTCGTGAACAGATGATAATATGGTCTAATTAAGTGTTTTCCACTACTTAGTAAATGATTGCCTGAACAAATTTACTAAAAAGAGTCAGGTGCCAGGAAAAGGATAGCAATGAGTCTGAAGTTTGCTTTTTATTTATGTATTTATTTTCAATTCTTAAGGTACCAAAGCTCTGTCCAACAGTTCTAAATATGTCTCTCTTTCAGTAAATTTATACATTGTGGGTTCTCTAACTCTTTTTTTTCTACTGAGTTAAGCACTAATAAGAGAATGAACAGTGTCTTTTGTAACCAGGAAAATATTGCTTAATATCACTATGCTTTTTAGATTATTTAAACATGAAGCTGACATATAGACCTGTGCAACAACCTGTCCTCACACTGCAGATTCCTAGTTAAAACTGAAAACAAACAAACAAAAAAAAATGTTCAAGATAGAATAAAGATAAAACCTGAAAAAAAAAGGTGATTTAAAATTTGTGTAACTTTGAAGTGGTAGTTTTCTAAATCTGGAAATCTGCTTTTTCATAAATTAGTGCTCAATGGCTTCTTTTCAAAAACAATGAGTTTTTGATCACGTCAAATTCTTGTTTGCTGTAGAATGCCACATGTTGCTAATGAATACGTCTGCTTTGTAGCAATAATATTTCTTAATAGAATTGACCATAGCAATAAATAGAAATTGTTTGTGAAAGAAACTTGTTTAAACTAGCATTTAACTAGCAAGTCATGGAGGTGTATACTGATGAATGGCCTATTTAAAAATCAGGTGGACTAGAGCACAGATAATTCCCCTTCACATCTTACTGAATTTAATCTTACTATCTTAGGACCCTGGATGTTACAGCCATTCCTTTATTTTTTAATTTTTTCAAAGTAAATTTCAGGAAGTGAGATAATGTCCTGCTCTTCAGGAATTGAAACTTTCACAAAACCTGATTTTTGTTTCTCTTATTGCAAAGCTTACAGAAACTTGTGTTTCAGTCTGTTTCTTGATTAGAGGTTTAAGTTTTAATATTTAGCATTTAAGCTTAATTCATTTTCCCAATATTTAATAACTGCATTTGAATTAGGCTGGTTTTGATGGCTAATTATCATGAATTTATGGCTGCCTTGACATTTTTCATACACCAACGATTACAGTGAAATCACTTAAAAACTTTAGTACATTTTAAGTTGTTTACTTATGAACAGTTTATTCATCTGCTTTCATGGGAGACCACTGTGGCGGTGGGGAATGCAGGTACTCAGTGTGCTGCTGTAAAAAATAGTTTATATCAGCCTCTCGTCTGGAAAATTATCTGATAGTCCAGCAGGCATTTTCACCTACTTGTAATACCAATGGGGGAATTAGTAACTAAATAAAACTTCTCAGCCAGCCCAAATGCAGGTGTGGAATATGAAACATTCATATGTCCTGACTTGCTCAAACTCTTGCAATGAGTTTCTGGCAACCAGAACTAGAGTGAAGGATATATGATTCAGGTGTCAGTTGTCATGGCTTGCCTCTCTGACATTTACACTCCAAATCTGACAGGTAATTCACTTCACCAGTCTAAGTATTTTCATCAAAAACTGTGGTACTTCTCTTTCCTTATACACAACTCCCTAGTGAGAATAAATTATGTATTTAATTAAGTCTTTTGAAAAGCAGTAGTGTAAAACTTGGTTTTGTTCAAGGACTTTTATCCTTTAATAAGTTCATCTGGTAATAACTTCTGACTCTTTGACTTGTAATATATATTAAACTTTGTCTTAGCAGATCTGCTTTCATAGAATTCTGAAGAGAACTATGGTTATCTTGCTATGTTTCTAGGATTGCAAATGGAATAGTCAGCTATGTTTTTTTCCCCAAACCTTGACACAGGAATAGTTTGAGAGAATACCTGCATGTCTGCTTAAGGTAATTTTTCTGTGAATTTTCTTTTGAGGGTTTTCTTATTCTTAAAACAATGACAAAACCACCACCAACAAAAACCCAAACAAACAAACAAAAAAACCCAAAACAAACCACAACCCCTCTAAGAAACAACCAACAAAACAAACACATATACCCCTTCAAACCCTCAAGTGGACAAACTCCAACCTAAAGTTAAGGTTTTGGTTTTTTTTTTACATGGTAAAAATTAAACATTTTAATCCTCTTAGAACATCAGAATAACTTAGAGCATAAGTGTTGTTTATGTATATTGTGTTAAGGATAATAACATAAAATTACAAGTATTTCCAAGTGGAAATTTGCAGCTACATAATTTCTTATAATGCTCAATTTATGAGATGTAAAGATAAGGTTATTAACTGGAAGCTACACGAGTTTTCAATATCAACCATATTCATAAATTATTTTACTCCTCTGAAATGTAGTTGAACTCATCTGAGGCTGAAGTGTACATGCCAAAAAATCATGGTCAAATACTCAGGCTCATGCCAATGAGCTGTGGTTCCACTCACTTCCATCAGCCATTCAGAGCTTCGTTTTCCGAGGATCTTCTGCTGCTGCACAGAGGCTTCTGTCACTGTAGTGACTTTTTGCTGTTTGTTGTTTTCGTCAGTTTTACATGGCCCATTTAGCTGTAATGGATAGATGGATTTTAAAACCATCTGCAGCTGCTATTAATATAATTTTTAAGTGTGTGTATTTCCACAAACTTTTGATAACAGCTGTTTGAGCAGAACTCTTTTTGATTTACTTCCTTTCTATCTAATTTTACCATTTCCTTTTTTGTTTGTTTTAGGTAATATTTAACTATCAGAAAATGTCAGTCATAAGATTTAAAGGAAGTCCTTTGCAAATGTCCAGTGAAGTATTTGAATTTTAAAAGAAAGTACTTAGTGTACATTCCATGTCAGCAATTTAAAATCAACACAGTTTATTTTAGTGGTATTTTTAGTGGTATTTTATTTAGTAGTATTTCTAGTGGTATTTCTGTCAAGAACTTATCAGAAGTTTGCGTGTTACTATAAAAGATCCCTATTTTTACTTTAATTATATGCTTGTGTGTACTGCTGGCAAATAAATTATTTACTAAAAAGTTGTACTCAGCCTTTATTTATTGGGAGATTTAAAAATACTCTTGCATTTTAACAACTTCCTCAACAGTCATATAACATGCTTTCTCCTTGATTACTGTGTGATGTGTATATCTAGGTAATAGAAATACTTTCTAATTAATTAAAAGATTATACAAACTTAAGAGGTATATAGGTTTTAATGATTAGAGATTATTGTTGCATTTACACATCAGTGGAGAAATATTTTGCCTGGCATACATTTCTCTTCTATTCTGCAGGAAATACCTTCAGTTCATGTTAAAATTTGGGATTTGCAAGAAAAATCAGTGACTATTTTAAAAACAGTTGACTGAAAATAATGGTGCTACTTATGTTTGGAACAACGGAATATATTTGCCCCTTTTTGCACTCTAGAATGACTTTCGGTAATTTTCTTTGAAGTGACTGATTTTTCTAGACATTTGTGGCACAGTGATATCAATTTAACCTCTTTCAACTAGAGGTAGGAGTCTCCAAGTGAAAAAATAGGTTTTGTTGTAGGCTTCAGAACAATGGTGTATAAGAAAGGGAGAAGTCTCTGGAGGTTTAAATCTTTTCAGCAGCAACATTTCTTCCATAAGAGTCATTCCTCTTGTTTGACTGAAACCGGACTCCCATACTCTGGTAGGTGTACAGGTTATCATTCTGAGCAGCTGACAAAGATGTTTTTCATTCTTTTTTTCATGTAATGTTATTAGATAGTTTAATCACTCTATTTCCCATTTATATTGTGGTGAGGAATAATATAAAATATTCAATTAAAAACCTTCATCATTTAGTGGTGATTATGCAAGTTAAATTAGCTCGTGATATTACAAGCCAAACTGATGGTAATTAAAGCACTTAGTAATAGGAAATAAATTGAAATCCATCTTTTCTCTGAAAGGAGATTTGGCATTTCTGCCAATAGGGTTATATTGATCCTTCTTCATTTGTGTCTCACCACTTTGTCAGGCTATTGTTTGCAGATTATCTGATGTTCTGGTATTTTTATTTTGGCACTAGGAATTTCTAAATAGTTCACTGCTTTGTAAAGTCTTCTGCTGGAAAGGCAAGAAATGTGGGAAGATCACTTTATGAACAGGCTTTACAGTAATGGGTTTGAACAGGACTGTATGTTTTCTAGACTGTAATCTAAGGTAAACATATTTGGAAACAAACTCTCTTTAGAGCATATGAGGTTTTAAAACGGAGATTCTGTTTTGAGGCCAGAATATAGGTTTTTCTTCTGCTAATTTCAGTGTGCTGACTGGGTAAGACTAATTATGAGTCAGTCTTTGGGATGTGGCTTTACAAATGCAGAAAACCAGGACATTTCTATGATTGATCTGTGAGTTCCAAAATTAATCCTCTGGCTGTGTGTTCTGGTAAGTATCTGGTTTAAATGGCAACACTAGGAGAGAGTATGGGGAAGAAGAGAAAGGTGTTTTACAGCCAAACTTTGTAGGTTACAGCCATGACTGTGATAGGTATTGTGCTGCTTCAGCTGTGGAAACTCCCAGGGTTCCTTTCTCATTATCATTGGTAATAAAGCTTCTGGATTTAGTCCTTTTTATCTTATTTTTAATGATAGTCAAAAGACAAAAGAATGCAAGTTCTTCCTTTCAAGACATATTGTCTGTTTTCACCACAGGAGATCTTTTATCTCTCTGAAAGCCAAACAAGTATTGTGGCAGGATACCTTGTTGAATATACTATCAGGTGTTGCCACTTTTCTTGCCATAATATTCCTAGCTACAGCTAGTGAACACCAACACTGAAGCAAGGGTTGATTGTTTTTCTAAATGTGACTTTACAGCATTGCTTGTATTAGATGCTAACTTGTCGTGCTTCTTCTAGCCTGACCTGAATTTCTTGGGGATTTGCAGATATATTATGTTAAGGTACCAGCCAGACTACATTAAAGTGGAATACAAGTCTAGCTTTTTTTTGACAAGTGAAGTGCTTAAAAGTTCTACTTTCTAGTCGTATCATTTGAAAGGATCAAAAGAAGCTTGGTAGTCTAAAACTTAGCACTATGTTGCTTTGAGGAAAAAGCTGTCTGTTTTCACATCATCTAAAGCCGAATAATCCATGAAAAAAACTGGGAGAATAAGTCTTTCTTGCTGAAACATTATTTGAAAGGCTAATAGTAGAACAGGAGATGCATTTCTGGAGTAAAAGATAACAGCTTGAAAATGCTGTCTTGGCTAGCTTTGGCTTATGTATCTAAAATGTTAAGCCCCTCCAAAGACAACCTTTGATGACCCATATGCTAATACTTCCTGGCCAGCAGTACTCCTGATTACAAAGGAATCTAATAACCTTCCTTGGCAGAGATTGCCATCTTCTCATGTCACCAGGGATCTTTAAAAGCAATGCTGAGTGGGTGGGTTTGTGGGAGTCGTGCATATTTCTGCACTGTTCCATAAAGATCTGCCCTGCGTTGTTTCATTCAAAGTGTGCTTTTTTGGAATATAACGTTATTATTTGCGCCTCCAATTTTCAAAGATGATGAAAGAATAAATATTGCAGTTTGAGTGTTTCATTTTGCTCGCTAACAGAGACTTTTGTGTGACAGCTGCTCTAAGGGCTGTAGAAATGGTTGCATAAACAAATGCATCTCAGTTTCTCTCTTGAATCATAATTTAATCCTGTGATGGGAACCATTCACATTTTATAGCTTGTTATTCCTGCTATATGTCTATAATCTCTTGTTAATATCTTTGTATTGTTGCTGTTTTAAGAAAAGGCTTTTCTGAAATAAAGGCTAAACTTACATTTTTGCTAAGCTGTGGTTTCCCCATTAGTACGTCCGGTAGCTACCTTCGCAAAAGTATGCATTTAAGAACTTTTTTTGTGCAGAGCTAACAGCATTGTGAGTGTTAAAAGTCCCAGAGACAGCACCTGGTTTGAAAAATAAAACAAACGCACCAACCCCTCCCCCAACCAACTAAAAAACCTGAAAAAACCCAATACTCTAACCCCCATTTTTGAGGAATTTAAACTAGTTACCTGCAACATTTCCAGAGTATTTTTTGATCTATCACAAAGAGTCACATAAGATATACTACAGAAAAGAGATTAGGCTAAAGAATTGAACTCCGAGTTGGATTTTGAAAGATAGGAGGAACTCCCTGCTGAGCTGCCTTGCCTGGCTTGTTTTTCAGAACATTTTCAATATGAGGAGCATGTGAAGGCTAAGTCATGGTTTATGAGAAGTGACTTGATACTTTCTTTCCATGGAATACTTGAAAGGTTTTGCTGGAGTATCACTTGCTCTGTACTCTTGAAGGTGTTTTCAAAGTTATTTTTTATGCCACAGCATAACATTTACCTTGAATGCTTCCAATGGGGGATGAAGATGTTAATATTATGAGAATATATTCTTGCGAGAAATACAGTTTTAAGTAATGTCAAGGGGACATTAGGGGAACCTATTACAAATTGTTTACAGTCTCCTGATGAATCTACTGGATATAATCTTTTCAGGACCTAAAATCCAAGTCCTTTTCTGTTTCTCAACTAAGTTTCAAACTAAATGAGTCCAAACTGACCAGCATTTGATATACATGTTGCTGTTTTCTTTAACTTCAAATGCAAATTTAATTGGATGCAGATGCTAATAATAGCATAATATCTTTAGTGCTCTGTTCCCACACAACAAAACCCCCATGTCACTTATAAGATATTTGATGTCTGATGTGGTTTCCTGTCTGTTTGCAGTAAGTGTTTTCCTTAGGAATTAATGCCTTGTGGAGAGCCAGATGAGTTCCAATATCTGACACAGGTTTCAATCTGTGGTCCACTGCTAGAAATCTGACCTTTCTGTAAGTGCCATCTCTGAGTAAATTCTCTAAGTGGAAGATACTTAAAGAGCAGAATTCGTACCTCGTTGGGCTGTAAAACTTTCATTACTCTTTCTGTTTCATAATTTTCTAGCTGTTTCCCCATAATCTATAATCTTTCAAATCTAAGAAGTTTCCTCTTGCAATTCATTGGGATTTCCTTGAAGTAGTTTTGGAGAACCTCAGATTAAAAGAATGAACACTCACATAGGTACTGAGGTTTTATGTGTGTGGAAATTAGTTAAACCTAAAGTGCTTTCCATAATTTCATATGAACACTTTTTATTTTTGATATATGAAAAGGAAAACTGCATAGTGTTTTGTCTTGCAAGTGTGTATATGGCAGAGAATTGTCTTAATATTTTTTCCAATTAATTAGATATATTTCTTCTCAACTTGGCTACTCTAAGTATACTTTTCTCTCGACTAAAAAGGCTTACTTGTCTTATCTGAACTTTTGCCACCTTCCTTGAATCTGTTTCCAAGAATGGTTCATTTCCATGCAAAGGAGAAAGAGGTCTTTTAATTGCAATTAGTTAATCAGGTTTTGGCTCCTGAATATAGAATTAAATGAAAATCTTCATTTTAACTTCTTTACTACATTTTACTTATTGTATAATTAATATCTGCTGTAGATGTTTTGCATTTTAATGCAGAAAACAGAATCAGTGCATAAAAAGATTTCAGAAAATAGTGATGCCTGAACTTTAGTTGTAATTTCCCCACATCGAGACAGTAAATTCTTTACTAGAATTAAAGTTCTTTTCCTTAGAATAGTAGTACTTCAAAATGTTTTACTTTTTAACATGCACTTTTTACTAGACAGTCATAGTTAAGCTTCCCTATGTCTGATGAGTTTGCAAAATATATGTTGAAAGGAAACATAACATCAGTGTCCATAAGAAATCAAGTTTAAAGATGAGGTTTACTCACCTTGTTTTTGTTTGAGTCTAGAAGTGAAGAAAATGGACTTTTTGGTTCAAAATGTGAATATTGGGCTTCTGAAAAATTTTGTTAAATGTTACCATATTTCACACATTATAGGCATATGTACACACAGTTGCATACACATATAGGTATAAATTGAATACTTCTGTATATATGTGTTGCTCTAACTATGCTCTGTGCCAAAACACAGAATGGAAATTAGCATATTGAGTACCTGTACCTGAATCTGCATGTGCTACTCACCGAGAGTAGCCTATGATGCGATCAAAATATCCTGTACCTTTGCAGCTGCTTGTCCTTTTACAGTCTGCCCAAATGGCTTAAATTTAGTCAGCCAAATCCCAGATGTTCTCTCTTTAACCAGTAATTAGATCTATTTCTGTTATCAAACTTTCAGTTTCCAAAAAAGTCTTAAAAATATTTCCAGTTATGAATATAATGAGAGGTGCTTTAAATTCACTGCATTGAAAATATGACTAAAATAATTGACTTGCTATCGAAGAGCAGATCTCCTTTTCTCTACCTGCAGTGCCACCCAATTGTTCATGTTTTTATAATAATGCAGATCACAGGAGAGATTATGAATTGAAGAAAACTGCTTTATCATTTGCACTTCTATTGAAGGTTTATTACTTATCCTAAGATCTGTAATAGTTGGTTCATAAAACACTTTGTTTGATTTTCAGTGTAAAATTACATTGGTGCTCTCCCTTTGTTTTGTTAAATGCTTTGGTACCTTTAAATAATTTGTAACTAAATTTAATTTTTTTTCTAGAAACTGATTACTTTCAAATTTGGAACTCTTAAACAACTGTTATTGCATTATTGCCAAATTGGAATGAAACACTTTAATGTTTATAAAAGGTGACCCTGTTCTGTTGATAGCCTGGTGGTTCGTGACAGGTGCAACATATGCAGTTTAGGGAAGGGGCCAAACCAGTGTTTGTCTGCTACTTTAAGTTTGCAAGTTTTTATGAAACTATAACTTTGTTGTGTTCTAGGCTTACTATTAAAATTTAAATTTTCTTTAAAGGCATTAGCCCTTTACATGAATGTTTTGACTATGTTTGGTTATTTTAAAGTTATTGCTTATTTTTCTTATACAATCTGCTTAAACAGATTGTCTCCTCTCGATAAAATAGGACTTATGCTACTGGATTTGTTGATGATGCATAATAAGTATTTGCACAGGTAATATTTTCCTATTGGGTTTGTTAGTTCTTTTATTCCTTTGAAAAGATGACTTTTAAAAAGACAAATTTATTTATTTATTTCTTCAAAATCGTAGTAGCTATGTAAGTTGCTGAAAGGGTTAGTGTAGGGTCTTCCAGCAAAAGAACAGTGGCCTGTGTTTTACACTGCCTGTGAATATGAAATGGTGGAGACTGGAATAGCTGGGACTTAGATTGAAAACACTTCTTACAGAGCATAAAATAGCTTAAACAAGGTTGTGATGATTTTGAAACTGAAATATCTTAGAGGAAGGTTTGGCCGTGAACCACTGCCCCAGAACTGTTCTGAAACACTGCCTTTATATAAAATGCTGGGAGTTCAGTAGTGCCTGGATAGGAAGTTGAACGTTTACAGTAGTGAGTGGTGTCAGGTAGCAGTCAGCTGCCTCCATGAGCCCTTCCCTTCCTTGCCGTGGCTTTCTAACCTGCCTGCTGGGTCTTGGGCGCGATGCTGCGCTCACACAGATTTGGGTGGTGCCACTCCCTCCCCTGTGAGGTGTTTGGCGTCCATGCGAGGGCACTGCAGCACGTGGCACAGATGTGGAGAAGAGCTCCATGGAGACGCTGAGAGAAGCAGCATGGCTTTACAGACAGAGCTGAAGATAAATCTACTAAGTATCTTATGTTATTAGATTCCAAAACCGAGGGAAGTTACTTTTGTTTCTTGAGAAATATGAACAAGTGAAAGTAGGCAGAGACATCACTGATAAAATCAGTAATTTTATACTAATACACACTTTGCAACAATTATTAACAGAAGATTATACAGGTTTATTATTGCCTGTTTTGTATTACTGGACACTGAAATTACTTAGACACATATATTTAAATAAATTATCTTATACTGTGTCAAATTGGGAGTGTTGTACATTTATGGGAGTGAAAGTGAAATGATACATTAAATGCTCCCCATCCACCCTACCTTTTTTTTCCTTAGCTCACTGACAGGCAGAATAAAATAGTGATTTTCACTCTTTCTTATTCTTTCTGAATCAAAGCAAACAGCCTTAAAATGTAAAGCTAAAGTTCAGACACTGTACGTTTAAATTATAGCAGTGGCTGCAGAACTAGTTTTTCTACATGGGCAAATTAAACTTAATAACGTGTCCCCAACCCCCATGGGGCTGCCAGAGCAGCGCCAGGCACAATTGGTTTCCATACTGTGGGGCTTTAAAAAGTTCTGCTGGAGTGCAATTGAAGCCAGTACCCAGATTTTTTTCCTGGTGATTTCCTATATTAGCTCTCCAGAGAATATGTTAAAGTGTGGAAGCTTAAAGAGCTTCCATGTGTTGAAGAGCTGGGAGCATATCTAACATCAGACTGTTATTTGCACACCAACCTGACTGTTTCAATAAGCAATTTATCGCTGGGGAGCAGAAACGGATTTTTAAAATTTTAATATAGATCAGTGCTCTTACTATCTGAAAGAAAATTCCTGATTCCATTAGGAAAGTGATGCAGATACTGAATGGTTACAGGATTTAACCCTACTGTTTTGAGATAACATTTATTAATATCCTTTTATTAATCCTATTAGAGCTGTAATACTACCTGTTCTGCTGTACTCTGTAGTATGAAAGAGAGATCTGTGTAAAAATACTGGAAATTGTGTTATTACTCCTATTAGCTTATTGTAATAAAATTGTCTGATCCCTACCCTCAGACTTACAGTCCTTTGGCAGGCTCAGTAAACTGCCACAAAAGCCCAAAAATCACATTATTGTCTCTCAAGAGGTGAAACAATATCTGTGTTTGTTGTGCATAGTGCCACTCGTGCTCTGTTCCAGCCAGTTAATTTACTGCATGTGTTCATATTAATCTGGGCAGAGCAGGAAGTATTTAATGTAATTGCCTGAAAAATCTGAAGTATTATGTTACTGCATATCATTGTAATGGGATATTATTCTGCTATTTCTTTTGGTATAATAGCTAATTTGTATTAGCTGCAATAAGGAAATGTATTCTTCTAGAGCTAGTTTTTTTATCCCAGGAACTTGGAATTCACAGCCTCTTTCAAAGACATCCAAAATATGCCAATCAGAGGAGTTTCCTGCATTGTTTTGAAACTGAAATTTTATAATCCCATATGGATCTGTCAGAGCAAGATAGCTGTATTTATAAGCAGCACCATGCGTGTCTCACAACATGTCCCCACCAGAAGAGTAGGAGGCTGCTTCCAGGTTTCCTCCACACAGGTTTGTCCAGTCACCTTCTTGTAGATTCAGAGTTCTTCTTGATTCTTCTTTCTTAGTTCTAGGTATTGATTAATGAGGGTTGTAGAGGTGGGTTTTCTTATATTTTGTGGCTTGTTTGTTTTGTGTTTTTTTTTTTGGTTCTCTCCATATAGATTCCCCATGTACATTTTCCTTTTGATTTCTGTGGACTGTTATTACATTGGGAATATGGAGAAACAGCAGACCGTGACTGGCTTGCTGTAGGAGCTGGATTGCTGGATAACCTGTCATATAGCTCTATTGCGGAGGGATACCCCAGAGGTGTTTTGTTAGTGCTGCTGCAGGGCTTTTTAAATTATAATACAGTGTTCTCTAGAATGCTGATGAGTTTCAGTGACAACTTCAGTAAATCAGACAAGACATTTTCAGCCGTTCTTCTAAATTTGATGCCTTATCCCTTTCTGGGATTTGCACATACAAAGGACTCTTTTAAAAGGAAAGAAGTGCTTGCAGTTCCACAATTCACAACATTAAAAAAACAAAACAAAACCAAACAAACCATTGGAAGGCTTTGTATCACCCCTTAACACATTTTAAGAAAGTAGATTAGAATACTATAAGAAGCTATCAATTCCAGCATGTCAGTAATTACGGGAAGGGAAGTAGGATGAATTCTTCAATGTCTCTATACTTATCATGGATGACTTTGCTGAGTGTGCCATCCAGAACCTGGTCTTCAGAGCAGCCTGTTGACAGTGGTTCATGTGTAGAGCCATGTGGCTTGGGAGTAGTTGCCAGAAATGAAAAAAAAATAAAAAGGTGAAGGATATTTTGTGTTTATTTTCATTTTAAACGTGAAGGGATTTAATGTCATAACTGCTTCATTCTGGTTAAAAGAAAATGGAGTGAGTGTCCCTAATGGGACATGGGGAATTTATGGCATGGTGTTGAAACCAAGATCGTGACAAGCAGCGCTTCACACTATGTCTGTGGAAGCAGTTATGTTTTCAAAAAGGATGTTATGCGGAAGGTCACGTCTTTGCCTCCCATCAAGATCCTTCCACAATCCAGAATGCAATTTGTGTTTTTAAAATTAGTATCAAATGCTGACTGTCTTTAGAGTGTGATAGTTGCTGTAAAAAATACTACTTCAGTTCCCGTTTTAGAAACAATTTTTTCCTTAGTTGCAGAGTCCCTGAATGCTACTGCCTAGATATCAAAGAGTTTATGCTCATACTTCCAGCTGTTTAAACTGGAAATATTTCATATTACTATACAACAGTTTTATATCACACAAATTGTCTTGTTTACCTGTCATGATCTACTTTGTACACCCTCATTGCAACCTACCTACGGTTACGAGATATTGGTAAAATAATTTCTGGATTCAGTATCATACCCTATCAGTTATTTTACATAATGAAATCACTAATTTCCCCCAGATAAATGGCTGTCATTGTTTAACCCCAGCCAGCAGCAAAATACCATGCAGCAGCTCACTCTCTCCCCCACCAATGGGATCAGGGAGAGTATTGGAAAGGTAAAAGATGGAAAACCCATGAGTTGAGATAAAGACATTTTAATAAGGAAGCAAAAGCTATGCATGCAAGCAACATAAAGCAAGGAATTAATTCACTGTTTCCCATGGGAAGGCAAGTGTTCAGCCATCTCCAGGAGAGCAGGGTTCCATCACATGTAACAGTGGCTTGTGGGAAGATAAATGCCATCACTCCAAATGTCCCCCCCACTTCTATCTTCTTGCCTCTATTTCATAGACCGAACATGATGGCATGTGGTCTGGGACACCCTTTTGGTCAGTTGGGATCACCTGTCTCATGTGTGTCCCCTCATAAGTTCACACCCATTCTCCTCCCCAGTGTGGCAGCATGAGAAACAGAAAAGACCTTGGCTCTGTGTGAGCCCTGCTCAACAACAACAAAAATATCTCTACATTTTATTCTGCACTCATTGCAGTGGTGCTCCTGCTGCTTTTCTTCTGTGGTGTTTGATGTGCTGAGATGCTTATCTGAGATCACTGTTAGGTATTAGCTTTGGGACAGCACCATTCTTTCCTTAAAAAAAAACCGCAGGAACGTACTTGGGAGAATTTTTCTTAGGTGTTCCCAGGCTCCGCATTAGTGCAGATGGTCCTGCAGAGCCCTGGGATTTTGTGGCATCAGCAAGTTGAAACTGCTCTATGGGCTGGCAGAAATAAAGCCATGAGACTGCCAGTGAAGTGCAATGTGCTGTAAGTTCAGAAGTCCTGCCATCACCTGGTGGTGAGTCCAACAGCTGAATTGATACAGAGGACAGAAGCATTGCATCTTGCTGTGAGAGGATATTTGAATTGATTTAGGTGTGTTCCCAGCAGTTCACTCTTTAAAGAACACCCCCGAGAGCAAACGTAACAACCCCCAAATCTCAAGCTAACCTGGATACAGGAGAAGAGTTTGTTTATGGCAATGTTTTTTCTTAGAGGATTGAACCAAAATATTACTTGACTGTTTTTCATGGATGTCATTTCTGGCACATTTTCTTATTATACTTTGTTCTTTCTGGTTTATTTGAATCTGTTTCATGATCTTTGCATTAAAATTTGTCAAGTAGAATACATCTAGAAAGAACAGTTGTAACCAAATATCTGATAAATGAAAATCATTTAGAGTGGAACAAATCCCTAGGTTTTTGTCTGTAGACAAATCCCTAGGTTTTTGTCTGCTCATCTCCTTTAATCTTGTGATAAGGTAATCTACTCTTAAATGGGAAGCTTAATACCCTAAAAGAAGGTATCTCAGTGTTTGCTTCTCTTATTGACTTGAATGAATTACTATGAATTTATGTGGCTTTTTTTTCTATTTGACTCTTACATGTAAGATTTTTAGTTTGAAGCTGCTTTCATTCCTTTTAATAACGTCAGAGAGTAACTGGCTCTCCACTTAACTTTAATATTAGAAATAATGATCAGCTTAAGTCAGACATAAATCTTGCAAAGGCTAATATTTCTTTTGATTCTATTGTTCCTTTTTAAGTTGGTACATGCCTGTCCATAAACACTAATTTCAGTTTACTAATGGTATAAAATCTTTAGAATCAATCAGTAAACACAGAGTTAATCAATACAAAACCATGGCAATTGATCTCTTCTAAAAATATCTTTAAAGTTACCACTTATATATACATGAATTTGCATGAGTTTTGGGATTTTTTTAGAAGGGGGGATAGCTAGTAATAAAGCAGAGAAAATGGCAACTTGCAACCAGTGCTGCAACAATAATAATAGCTTACTTTTACAACAGTTTTTGGTATAAAAATTAAAAAGTTTAAATAAAAAAAAAAAAAAAAAAAAAAAAACAACCAAATGGAAGTGTAAGCATAATGTGTAGGAAGCAAGTTAATGCAGCCATTTGGCGTGCAGTAAAAATATAGATTTGTAATAAGGATGAGCTCCTAGGTCAGCCTTAGAAGTTCATAAAACCCAGCTGTTGACAGCTTGTGACTTGTGCTTGTGCCTCATTGGAATGAATTCTATGACGCTAACTCTTAATTTCACAAGCCTGTGTTTTGTTCTGTTTTTCCACAGAGTCTTTGCCTCCTTCAGAGTAGCAGGATAAGCAGTGCTTATATTTAAAAAGGAACTGAAACCTCTTACCATGTCTCATGTGACATGACAGTATTTTACATTAACATGCTTAGCGATACAATTCAGACATTTTTAAATTCCAAACTTAATGACAATACCAAAATCAAAACACATCTATTTCTTACCTTTAACTGATCTCAATATGTGTCATAGTATATTTTGTTGTATCTTTGAGCTTACAGTAGAAATGAAAAATTTATGAATTATAGGCTCAATTCATTGTGTTGGCTTCTGAGAGACAAATTACATTTCACTGTGGTCAATTTGCGGTGTAAATATATTATGTAGGTTGTTGATGCCAAGGGTTTCCAGCTATTATGACAACAAAAGAAATTAAAGATGTCAGGAGGAAGGCATGATGGGCTTCACTGGGCACCAGATACCGTTCTGCTGACTTCTATAATTTTTGCAACTGCAATTTTGCAATTTCTGCTTGCAGTTGATAAGGTGGGGGGTGATTTATGGCAGATTTTACTTCAGGAGCAAGTGGAAGGCACCAGTAGTAATCAGAATGGGTTAAGCAGAGAACATTTCCATGCTTGTAGCACCTTGTGCTGTGTTTCTGTGTGGCTGTACAGGTGTTCATAAGAGCTGGAGTCCTCACTATTCCTTCCCACGTGCCTACAGTGAAGAACCCACAGGAAGCTGCTGAAAGCTGCAGCTTTCCCACGGGGAGCTGGGAACAGCTGAGGAGGCTCCAAGCACATTTGTGTTCCTGGTCTCTACTGATCTCCTAGTTTGGATGCTACTTTTCGTCTCCCTTCCTGCATTGACTAGCTTCTACTACCCATGCTATTAATAGGGTGTGACCCTCTACTGGTAAACATCAATAATTTTAAAAAGGAGGATGCATCTAGGGTACATAAAGTACATAATATTTTGGAGTTGTTAACCTCTCTGTCATTTTTGTTTCTCACTGTCCTCCTCTTACAGCCTTGCATTTTCTTTAAAGCACATTTCTGCTTTTTGATGCAAAAATAAGAGAAACAGACGGGAAAGGGATCAAAAATGTAAAGATCTAATGCAAAATAGCTGATGACTTTAAAAAAAAAAATCTGAATAATCTGAAGAATTTTGAAAGAAAATTAATATTTTAAGTTATTTCCCATGGGTAACACTTTCCACTTGACAAGGAACATGAAAAATAAATGTAATTTGTAGAATTAGACTGCCAGTATAGGATAAGATGCTGTACTTCAGGTCTGATTGTTCATGTGTCTCTATGGTTGGTCTCATTTGGAGTTTAAGGGTTAAAATTGTAGTTATATAACCAGCTATCTTATAACAGCTTAGCATGTGAACAACAGGAGCCAAAAATATGGATGACTGATTTACTACCTTATTACATTACATTTCTTACAACTGTCCTAAAAAAAAAGCTCCATGCTGCCAAGAGGTGCCAGATTGACAGCTCTGGAATCTTATTTATCTATCAAAGGAGAATGTTTCTGACAGCGGGAGCTTGAAATCTCTTTTGCTTCCTCCAAACTCAGCCTAGCAGGACTCAGTGCAGAATATAAGGATGCAATTTTATCCTCAAACCATTTAAGCCTTGTTTCTCTGCAGAGGTTGGAAAGTATTTGCACTACATAGGGAAGGCACAGCTGCATCAAAGGTGCGGAAGTCGTGTGATAGAAGAGCTCTGGACTATTACTGTTCATATGATTGCTGACTGTGGAGCAGAGTAAGAGACATTCCAGAGCTACACCTGCATCCCAACCCATGGCGCGTTCCCCAGTGTGTGCAGAGTGGATTGTTCACTTGCAAAGGGATTCCCCATACAATACCATCAGGCTTTGTGGAGGGTGAGGGAGAACAGTAGGGAAACAATAAAGGTGAGGGTTCTCCTGTTATTCTCCTGTGTATATTGATGCTCTTGTGCTCTTATTAGTGTAGACATGAGGGAGAAATCCTTCTGCATATAGCTCACTGCTACCAAGCTGGACTTGCCTTGATCTTAAGAATAAGCATTTTTGTTCTTATGTGTAAGACAGTGTTTGTAACCCCTTTCTTAAGCTAGTCTGTTTCTAACATCATAGTCTCTTTAATGGCAGAAAAATGTTACAATTTTGCCCTAGAATCTTTGGCTTGTTTTTATGTCTTCTAGTGGTTTACTTCAGGACTACTTTTTCTGCTGCAGCTCTTCTACTTCAGTTTTGTGCACACCTTTTTCATGGTACGTTCATCCTGAACAACACAAAGGTGTGGTACACTGTAAATATGCATTGCAGTCTTTGATATATGTGGCTCCTGATTGATCAGCATTCTTGTAGAATGAAAACTTTTCAAAAAATGCTGAGAGATTCTCTTGACTTGTGTCTGTGGAGCACCCAGGAGTTATGCTTTGAGTAGTCTGTGTCTCTGCTTAGCCTGGTGTGGTACTTTTGGAGTTGACTGCTGGCCTTGAGTTTTGTATCCTGTCCAAGCAGAATAATGCAGAAAAGTGAAGGAAGGAAATAACAATTCCATCAATGATTTTATCTGAGCAGCTAAAGTTTGAAAAAAAAAGTTCAAAGAAGAGCCTTTAAGATTAAATTTTCAAACATGAATGATTGAGATGTGCAGATAACATGGACTTCAGATAAAGCTCAGATGGACTGAAATGTATTTAGTTCTATGATAGCGCTAGAGGAAATTGATGGAAAATATTTAGATTAAATAAGGATTAGATAAAACTGCAAAATAAGGCATGAATCTTAAATTGGCAGAATGGAATAGATGATTGCTGCTAAGTTATTATTTATTGGATCTACATATCAAATATATGAAGAGAGTTTTCTAGAATTTAATTTTGCATTTTTCCAACAGGATTTTGAGTGCACATTTCTACTGGAATAGAGTCTCATCAAGTACATCCCAGAATCCTTGACATTTCAACCTGAACTTTACTAGAACTGCAATAGTGCCCAAGGTTGTCCATGTTAAAAACTTGGTGTTCGACGTACTGGAGAATAACTAGCAGATTTAAATCAGGAATTTGTTTTGTAATTTGGCTCCAATTAAGAAAAAATAATCTTTTTTTTTTTCCTGAGATGCTGGCTGTTCCTTAAAGACCGTCTGTCTCTCCCAGAGCTACAGTAACTTCAAAGGGTTTGTCATCATTAGCAAAACTTGGATAGAAACAGCCAACAGGATGTGGAATGTTTGTACAGCCTCTCTAATTCCACAAGGGACTAAATACATTTGCTGTTTTATATTGAAATACAAGAGATGATGATATAAGATGAAAAGAAAGGATAACACGAAATATATTCTTCACATGTTTTGCACTGAATATGTCAAAGCATTGCTAGTCATAATTGTATGTAAGTGCAAGAGTGAATACAAGATTATTGGTTAAATTCAAAGTTGAATGGTAGCCAATTAGACTGAGTTTTTTCAAGTTTTGTTTGTAGTTTTTTAGCATTCTTTGAATTAAAATGCAGCATGTTGTATTGTCATAAAGTAATATAGGAATTGTTAAAGATTAGTATTGCTTGAAATATATTAGAATCATGTACACATAAATTTCAGGTTGAAATTTCTTTGGTTCACTGTCTTCCTCAGGAAAAATTTTTGAACAATTCTGGGAACAAAACAGTACACAAAATGACTGTTGAGACTTTAATTGCTTGGTGGTAAGAGTGTCTGTGAGGAGAAAAGCAAATTTTTTCAGAGAAGATTCCCTTGTTGAGAAGTAGCAGTCTGAAGGGGCTCAATGAATAGTTTTTTCATCATATTCCACTGTTTAATTGGGACACTATCCCTCAGAGTTAAAATGGTGCAATTCTCAGTACAGCACTAGCTTTTGTAGTTTCACTTGGCTATATGTAAGCATAATTGCAATTGACAGTGCCTTCAACTACCAGTGTAATCTTTATAGAGTTATTTTGGAGTGGTACTTGTTTGCCTGCTCACTTTTCTACCTTTGTGCCAAGGGATTATCTGCTAGTTTGAGCCTATTTGAAGAGGAACTCACAGCTCCAGGTAAAGACAAATAAAACTGTGGACATCTCTAGATACTCGTGCTGTTAACATCTGAGAAGGCTATTGACCTGGAGAAGCAAGACATTACTCTTTTGCTTAGAGAAGAAAATCCAGCTCCACGTGAACCTGGAACAGTAATAAGCAAAATAGATTTCAGAAAACTAATTTTTCTCTTTCTCAGAAAGAATAGAAGAAAATTTAGTTTGTATAGCATGGGGTCAAGAGTAAGATTATTCGGTGTGTGGGAAAAAAAAAAAACAACCCATTGTAACCTTAAAAGTTACTTAAATAAGTTTTTGAAAGGATGACTACCATAACAAGAGTTTGTATAATTTTTTTACTGTGATCTGCTGAAGCTCATTATATCTGGCTTCTTTTTCAAATTTATGAAGAGGGGGAAAAAAGAAGAATCATTTTTTAAATAAAAAAAAGGGAAAGTGATTGCCCTTTTTAGACACTTTTTCTTCCAGGCATTTTCAAGGGGATGCCTTGACTGTGCTAAAAACCTGTGGCTTCTACCAAGTGAATGTTTGAGTGCTAACTCATTTTGATTCTGGACAGTGTTTTAAGATACTGTTCAGCTGTACTTTAATGGGTTTTTTTTTGTGATTTCTCCCTAAATAGTGATTTCGCTATTTGTCAAATATGTTTTTATTTTTTGTGTGTGTGAAAGGAGAGATATCTTGTTCAGTACATTAACTTCTTTGTTGGGATTATCAGATGTAGTGCATCTGAGCTCTTTGCAGTTCATAAATATCCAAACTGCATGTGAGTGAGGTTGGAAAGGGGTATTTCCTCTGTTTTTACAGGTAAGGGAATGAGGCACAAAGAAATCGCTGTTAAAGGAACTTCCCAGTTTGACCATTCTCTGGGCTCTCTATCAGTCACACTCCCAACTCAGAGACTTTCACTGCTGGGACCGAGGCCCCTTCCCTGTGGGAGGTTCCAGTGACCCAACAGGTGCCTGCTTGACTCCCTGCACACCCCACACTCACACAGTCAAGACCAGGTTTCCCCACCCAATCCACCCCAGATTTCCCAGAGCAAAGCCTCAGGTGACTCCTTCCATAAAGCCATTTATTCATGGCACAGTGACACAGAAACAGCCTGAGCTGGTGCCTCCAAGGATGACTCTCAACAAAGGAAACCTATGGATTTTATACCCTCACTGTTTCTCTTGCTCTTTCCCCACTCCATGGCCATTCACCTCGCTGGCATCACTGGTCTTCAGCTCCTTCATTCTCCAAAAGGTCAGCAGTTTCTGGCTCCTGCTGTGTCTCTCAGTGTCCATTCACCTGGTTGGCATCATGCATCTTCATTCCCTTTGTTATTCCAAAGGGTTGACAGTTCATGGCCTCTTGTCTCGAGCTCCCACCCAGAGCTCTGCATTTCAATCTACATCTCAATCTGCAGGTTGCCAGCCCAGCTACCCTGCTCCAGGTGTATCCTCAACACAGCTCCTCAAAGGGATCCCACTATCCGGATCCCATCGATTTCACAGGGAGATAGGCACTTAAATATCCTTTTCAAAATGGTCATCTGGCTTACTGTGAGGTGCTCATAAGGGGTCCATGGTAGACTATGATTTACAAACCTCAGTCTCCTAAATCTTGCCCTGTTCCCCTGACGACTGCCTTGCCTTTCTTCTAAGGACGTTTTAATGTTTTTTTTGTTTTGTCTCATTTTTCTCAGAGACAAAGACAAAAGAAAGGCTTTAGTGGTATCTCTGGCACAAGTGATTGGGAGGTGTGGAGAGATATGGGGGAAGTAGGGAGAAAGAAATTGTTCCATATTGCCCTTTTATTTTAATTCTGACACACTAATCAAACTGGTAGTCTTCTGTAGAAGTGTATGCCTGAATACTTCCGTCTTTGTCAGAGTTCATTTGGCTTAAGTGTTAGGGCAGTGCTTTGCCAGTGGTTAGTATACTTAGTATTTCTGTGACCATGAAGCAACCTTCTATAAATATGTTACAGCAGTTGTACATGGCTGTCTGAAGAAGTCTGTCTATGAAGATTTATTTGCAAATGTCCTTTTACCCTTTTCTTAACAAGCAGCTTTCAAAGGCTGTTTATATTTTTGGCAGAGCTGTGAGCTTTCTCTTGGGGCTGCTCACATTTCAGAGAACAGGTGACTTGCATACTTTTTCTTTATAAATTATGAGTAAATTACATTGTGAGTCCAATATAGAGCAGTCATAGTTGGCCATGCTATTAAACATGCTTTGAATTTCTGGTTATTGTTTACGAGTTTTTTGTTTGGTTTGGGGGTTGAGGGTTTGCATTTTGGTTTTTTTTAAAATTTGTTTTGTTAGTTGGGGTTTGTTTTCCACTTGGAGACCTCAAGAGTAATTTTAGCATGTTTAAAATGATGTTTTCAAACATGGTTTCTCTCTTCATGTCTTTTGTTGTATTTCACACGTATTCTTTGAAGAGGATAATTCTTCTGTTTTTGCTTAAAATAATGTTCAGTAATTATTCCCTGTTACTAAAGGAGAACACATAATGTTTGCTAACAAATGATACATGCAGGAACACACAGGAAATCACAAAGCATCTTATCAGTCCAAGAAAATGAATTACTCATTTCTCAACTGATTAAACACTGTAGAACTGATTATTTTTGGATAATTTTTGGTTTGCATTAAGTTCTGAATTATTTGCATAGAACTTTTGGGAAGCATTGTTAACAATCTGTGCTGTGTTGTGGCTCAGTGATGGAAAGAATTTGCCCTGTGGTGCCCATGGCTTAATTCCCTGTTGGAATCATCTGCTTGACTTTGTTGAAACGATGCCAGTGGATAATTTGGCCCCCCAGTATTCCAGGAAAAAGAAAAATGGCTGAAACCTTCTGGTATCATTGGAATTCAACCAAATATCTCTTAATGCAGGAGTGGTGAACAATAGTATTTTTTAAAAGAGTGATATGTCTAACTCCAAGGTCAATCTGTATCTCTTATTTGAAATAAGAGAGCTGAAAAACACAATTAAATAGAAATAAAACCAGGTAATAACGCAAGAACAAACTTGAAAAATGACACTTTGTACAGTCACCTGAGAATTCAGATGCTTGCTGCAGGCTCCCCCAGCTCCAGAACTTTTCCATTTTCCTTTCACTGTCCAGACATACCTCTTTTTTTTTCCTTGCTCAGCCTCTGACGTCTCTCAAAAGGCATTGGCTCCTTTTCATACTGTGATTAACTGCATGGCTGCTGATTGCATACAGGTCACATTCTACCCAGGAAACACAGCAATTTCTGTGGGGGAAAATGGTATCTCTGTGCAGGGCATGTGTGTCCAGCAGAAAGGCCTCTACAGTTCCTTCTTTCTAATTTTTGGGATCCTCGGGCCTGGCATGATGGGATTCCTTGTTTCCCTTACCCTTTATTTTGATAGTAGCAACAGAAGCCAAAATAGGGCTAGTCCAGCAGGCCAGGCAGTTTCTTCTCTGGATGGCAGTGATGCTTCTCAGCAGATTCCTCTGCCTGAGAGCTTTCAGTCAACTCTTGAGCCTGTTTTGTAGCTGTTCTCCCTTTCTACAGTTTCAGAGGATGAGAGGCTGTGAGAACACAAACTGCATCTGAAAGTGTCAGAACGGCATAGCATGCTCAGGCCATGTAACAGCATTTCAGAATATAATCTTAAATCAGGAGCACATATTGGTACTGTGTATGCTAATACTAGCCATGGTAGGGTTGTGAGAGATCAGTACCACAGAGATCCCCAGACTATCAGTTTGCACAGAATTGCTTTTGTTTCTTTTTCAGACTTCCTTTTAGCATGAAGATAATAGCTGTTATCCTGCTTTTTATGCCATAGCTGAGATACCAATGCCTAATGGAAAACAATCAGCTTGCTGGCAGCACTTAGATTTTAAGTTGACTGTAATGGAAGCTACCAGTGTCTTCAGAAACTTGGAAGGGAAAACCCAGAATTATTTCTATGAAGAAAACTTGTCATTTGTAGACTATCAAAATGCTCAAAATAACATCAACATTTTCAGTATTCAAGTTTAGACTATGCATAGCAAAAGTATTGATGAGTCTGTTGTATAACACAGATACATATATAATAACTATATAATACATAAGAAGTCCCTATGCAGCCACTGACATCTTACATCAAACAGTTTGGGCATTTAATAATTACATTTCTTGATAGCACACATACATATGTCATAGAAGGAAATGGATCTCAAGGTCTTCACACACAGAAGCATGAATAAGATGTGTTTTTAAAAGTGTTCAAAACCATGGTGATGGTAAAAGTAATTTTCAAATATCTCTGGGCACAGTCTATTCACAATAAATAAATAAATGCATCAATCTAGTTAACAGGTAACAAAACCTGGTGCTGGAAGGCAAATCCAGGTGTCACCAAATTCTGCTTCAAACTTTGTTTTTACATATTTGTGTTGGAGACTTGCTCATAAACAGCTGCATGAGCAGGTTTAGAGCAGATCATTAAGGCTAATGTTATGTCCTGTTCCCCCAGGCTCATATGTGCCTGGTTCCTTCTGTGCATTAACCTTGGAATATGCTGTCCAAGACCATGTGCAAATGCTTTGCCTTTGACTCACAGAGACTGAATCCAATACTTGACTGGTGAGCAAGAGCAAAACATCTCTTCCTGACATCATAAGCAAATTTTGTACTTCTTGCATACATGTACAGTCACAGAACAATGGGCCCTCTCATATTATCTTGAACCTGTAACATCTCATATTTTTTTCCTGCTGCTTGCCACGTTTACCTATCGTTTAGGTCAGTCATTTAGACTGTCAGTTCCTTGAAGAGTGTACCACCATGTTTTGTTGTATGTGTATATATTTTTCATTCAAAGGCACCTTGATCCAGCTGGATCTGTAGTCTAAGTAGCTATTATGCAAATTTTAGCCTTTAATATCCTTGAATAATTGCTTTTCAGTAATATTGATTGGCAGCAGTTATCTGTAGTATAATAGGTTTGTATCCCATGAAAAGGACGAAAGTAATATTTGAGACAAATCTTTGAAAGCACCCTTTTGATTTCTGAAATGCATACAAGCAGCAAATCCAACATACTGCTGAAATGCAGCAAAAACCTTACACAGATTCTTTGAATAATTTGCAGTCCCTGCCCTGCTGTTTGCTTTGCCAGGGCAAACGCTCTGAAGTGCTCCCAAATTTGTGTGATTAATATTGCAGACCTTATTTTCACCTGCAGTGTACTTACAACTTAAATGGAAGTAAAATTTTGTTAACGTTTTGGCAGAGATTTCAAAATCTAGAGGGAAGAATCTGAATTTAACTGGGGCTTAAATATCTCCTGATTTACTCCATGCACATCAAATCCTATAAAACTATGTTTTCCCTGTGTACTTGCCTGGGTCATCTTGCGCTGCCCTGTGCTGAGCTCTGTTACACTGCTGCATAGCTTTATAGTTCAATTTTTATTTCAAAGCTTACGTGGTATATGACTGAGTTGTTGAAAAGAACAGAAGTGCTCTGAAACTGTTCAGGAGGTGAGTCTGGACTGTGCCACTTTCCGGTGACTGCTTAATTCAGCACAGTGTTTAACACAGCCACCAAGAGTTCCCCTGAGCCTCAAATCAGCATCAAACCAAAAAGCAGCATGGTCAGGGTAGCATACTATGTTTCCCACAGCTTCAGAACACTTATTTTCTTTTCAACTCATCCTCCAAGCAATTGAGTCTCTAAATTGGCATCATGCTAGGTAACATGCTTAGAAGGATACTTCACTAAGAGCATTACATTGCTGATTTCTCTTAAAAGATATACAAAATAAAAAGGAACTAGACAAAAATACAAAATCTGTCTGATGTTAATGGAGCTTACAGATGAGAAATGGGGAAATAACTGCTTGTACAGTCATTATTAGCTTTGACTCTCTTTCACCTACCACCATTATTTGGAAGCAATTAGACCTTGTGGTTTCTTGAGAAGTTTTTTATGTATGCGATAGAAATAGTCTGGTTGAAAGTCCTTTAATGCATTACCCTTGAACAGTGCCATGAGATTCAGTTTCAGCCTTTCAGCCCCTCTTGTGGCTGTGGTTTATCATAGAGGCCTTAGTCCAGCAGCAGAGGGTTGACACAAGGTCTTCTGTCAGAATTGTTACATGCAGAGACTGTCCTAGTCCAGACCCCATGGATCCAATTTGATTTTCATTATCCTGTAGTTTAAAGTTAGGATGTGATACTTTCTTATTTCCTAACGTGAAACCCATATGTTTACCTCAAGGTCTCATTTCCCAGTTCTCTTTGCCCTTCTTGTCTTCCCACGGGAAATAAATAGAGGATTAGTTTCAGCTTCACTTCAGATATAACAAGGATAATCTGGCACTGAAAGCTGAGATGAAGTCTTCTTCTATGATAATTTTGCAGTTAAAATGTTGGAAGAGGAATTATAACCCACTGGAGATAAGTGAAACTTGCTTGTTTGAAAAGTAAACTTGCCTGAAAGAATACAAGAAAATTTTGTTTAAATAACTTAGAAAAAATGGTGACTTAGCAATGGTTAAAAAAATGTTTCTGAAACAGTTTTTTTCCCCATGAGTTTTAGTGGGCTTTGGAAAAGTACCCATATGAATTAGGACCTCAGAAATTCTGGGTTCTCCTAAACATTTACATCTCATACATCTGAATCTTAACTCTTAAGAATACTGCTACCAAACCAGATATAAAATATATTTTGTATATAAATATGTTGTATGTGGTTGTTGTGTACTTCTGTATTATTTTGGTCATTTTGTTCATGCTTGCCCATATCTCACTGAGAACTAGAGGCCTATCTGTTTAGCCTCCCACTGTGTTCCTATATTATATGTATGCATTTTTCATTACAGTAAAATCTTTCCCAGTTATATTTTGCTCTATTACCAATGTGACTATTTCCACTTGTCACAACACACATACAACAGTTTTGGTTCATGTCCCTTGAGTTTAAATATACAAGTAACATTCACGGGGAAGTAGCAAAATACAAGTAGCAGTTTCATGGGGAAGCCCCTCCAAAAGAACTAAAATAATTCTATCTGACCTTTGTGTCTGAATCATTAAATTCAAACTAAAGCTATCAAAAGGAATAATTTAAATTATGTTTTAGTAGCCTTTCCTTGGTTTAATTGTTTTTTTGGGGTTTTTTTCAGTTTTGGCTTTTATGGCTTTGACAAATGGTTGTACTAAGGGTTATGTAAAGATATGAGTAGATAGGATTCTGCAGCATTTTCCTAATATTCCCCCTCCCCCCCCCTTAATATTCCTCTTTTTGTCAGTTGCTTATTTGTGTGCTGCCACAATAAAGGTACTCTACTCCTTGTATTTTGAGACACAACAGAAGATGCTCTGCATGTGGACAGCTGCTTGTACTTTTGTGAACTCAATTGCAAGCATTTCACACTGTTTTTTCCTGCTGTGTCCATGGCTGGCAATGAATTCAGTGCTGAGATAATCCAACTTCAATTGCCAAAGTGCTTAATTTTATCCTGTAGCCTAATTTTAGTGTGTTTATTGCAGCCATGCCAAGAAATAGATGTGGCAGCACTTGGATTTGTCCAAATAATAAGAGTCCATAAATATTTTTATTTGACACATTGAAGGAGAACTTTAAAAGGGAAGTAGAATTGACCTGAGCAGAAAAGATTCTTTATTGATGTTATTTTGTTAATGATTCTGTACAGGTATATAGAAGTTGCTGCTGTACATGGAACTGAAATATTGTTTGAATGGAAACAAATGTGTAGGAAAACACAGCAAGTGCACATATCCTTACATCCCTTGACACTTTGCATCTCAGGGACTGTCAGAGCCAGAGTTGTATTCTGGGTGTGTAGCACCTTTCAGAGGACTTTTTTTTCTTGTTCCATATTGGTCTTTTCAGTCTACCTTTGAACCTATGAAATCCTTAAGCATCCACAACATTTCTAGGCCAAGAATTTCAACAGCTTTACTGCGCGTTGTATGACGAACCATTTTCTTTCATTCAGTCTTGCTGCTTGCTTCCTTTGGAAAGTCTTGGTCTGGAAGATGCAGTTAAACTTCTAGCACAGTTTTTTAGGAAGGACAAGCTTTCCTCATAGTGTTTCATAAGTTGTACTTTGGATACCTGGGATGGGAAGAGACATAAATATCCTAGTCCTTTATAAATATAGATATCCTTGCAATATCTCTATGAATTAGAGTTTTATTAAGTAGAAGCAGAGAGAGGCTGTGTCATAGCTTTTAAGATGTCTAGAGACACAGATAATAACAATACAATGCAACTTCTGAAAGCATACAATTGTCTAATTCTAACATGTTCTCATTTTGGTTTTCTAAATACTGATGTCTTATTTGGCTGTAAAGTATCCTGCTGAAAGTTAACAAGCATTCTGTACTGCAGCAGAAAGTGAACACCCAGCTCTAAGATGTCAGAGTAGCATCTGCAACAGTGGATCATCCTCTATCTTGGATAGACAGACAGGCTTTTTGACTTCTGTAAGATCCATTTCCATTTGGAAACAGAGTCCTGCATTTGTAGCCCTTAAGCTATTGTTTTCTTAAGGTAGCTGCAGCATAACTGAAGCAACATCTATATCCTGCAATAGATAAGGAGCACTCAGAGACAATACCCTTTCTTGAATAGAAGAAAATGCTGATATTCTTTTAATAAGAAACTTGTTCTATATACAGCTCATCTCATCCATGGGTTTTATAGGAATATCTGATTTTTAAAATTACTTTTAAAATGTCCAGATATCTGGCCAGTTTCTTAGATAGTCCGATCATTAAACATGATATGCTTGGAGACCTCTTTTCTAAGTTCATAAGGCCTTAGATTCCTAAATTACTTATGTGGCAGAGATGGTATAATCCTATATTCAGCTATTGTAATTCAAAATCCTGTTTCAGTAGAAGTAACAGTAACTGCTGTAGTTAACACTATAAGATAGTTTTAATTGTTTCACAGCTGTAGTTTTTTGTTCCTTTTTTGGTATGTACAGCTCTGAGTTTTGTTTCTGAAGAAATATAAATAGGTGGTTTTAAAAAATCCTTGCACACCTATACAAGTCCTAGAAAAAGCTGTATATTTTTCATGCATGAAGTTATTATGAGATTAATATAGAACATATTGAGGACATTGTGTTTGAATGGCCTTGCCTGAATATTGACTGTTGTAGAAATGTTTGGGAAATAGTGTTATACTAAAGAAGTTGCACATGCAGGAGTCACAAAATAAGGTTGTTTGCAATCATGTAGGTAAATGGCTGCTCAAGGTAGAATGAATCCAGCCTTAACTTGCTCATGTATTCAAGGTCACTCATGAAATAGAAAGGAGGAGGTACAATAAGTATTCACAAGGAAGGAATAATTATTAAGCAGGGATGGTGTATTATATAACAGGCCTAAATTTCAATTATTTTAAATTTTGTTACCCTAGTAAAATGCTAAATTATATCTTTTGGTTAGGTGCTAGCTACAAGTGGATTGATTAAGACTATCTTATCTAACAGAGCAGAAACTAAAAGATTTTATGGGCTAGTATGGAGAGAAATGCTCAAAAGGCACACAATTTTCCTAAGCATTACAGGCCAGAGAAGGAGTGAAATTGTACCAAATGTTAAAAAAGAAGCTTTCTTCTTCTGCTCTAGTCCACTTTCTGCAGCAGCTGTCAAATGGCAAAATGAGGATTATACTGGATTAAAGAGCAGTTCCAAAAGGGAAGGTTGGAAGAAAGTGTAATGAAAGATTTAAAGAAGGAATATTATTTGGGCCTATTACAATTGTTCTCATATAGAAGTCTCATTAGTAAAAACATAGAGTTTTCTATGGATCTACCATTATTTTATCAGTATCATTTTGAAATGGTACAAAAGTAGCAGAAGTTTGTTCTTTGTCTCTGTGCCACTGCTGGCCACGGACTCTTTAAGAAAAATTTCAAATACATTTCCATTTCATTCTGTTGTGAAAGGACAGTTATTTATCTCCCAAAGCTGACACTGTAGTTTTGAGGATTGGTGAAGAGCATGAATTTTCTAAGATTAGAAAAAAACATCTCTGAGAGATTAGAGGAAGAATATAGTAACCAGCCCTGCAGCTACAGATCATAGCAATTTAAATTTGTAGAACAAGCACTTCCTCATACATGCAAGGATACTTGACATAGAAATGAAAAGGTTAATGAAAAATTCCAGAGAAGGGAATAATTAGAAAATAGTCTGAGTTAATTCCTAGTACATATTTTTGTGAAGAGAATACTCACAGTTTCTAATAAATGCTAAACTGATGAGAGAGACACTATTTAACAGGATTTAATTTTTAAAAATTTTCTTTGTGTGTGGGTAGCAATTAGGTATTTGATCATGTCCTTGATCTTGGGCAGTTTAAAGCCATAAAAATTGGAAGATATTTTCCTCTGACAATTATACTGTGAGTGCTTTTCTTCTCTCCCCCCAAGGCATTTCAGCCTCCGTGGCTGGTCCTTCAAACTCAGTTTGTGTAATTTTTCAGAGGATGTTGCTGAAAGAAAATGTCAACCACATTCTCTGTTGAGGTTCATGACTGTCATATAATATTAATTTTTCAACAGTACGTAAGAACACTACAGTTGAATTTAAAGGATAAAAAATTTGATATAACATCCTTCTGTCATAGCCAAGAAACCTTAACATATAGAAGGTCTTTTATCTTTTTATGGGCAAAAGAAAGACTTAGGCTTTCTCCGGTGAACCACCACATTATTGCAGTGTTGCCATGGAGCACTATAGTGTCTTTTGAAAGCAAGTTTTGCTTTTCATAGAATCATGTAAGTTGGAAAAGGCCTTTGAGATAATCAAGTCTGATCAGACATCTAATACTGTGAAGTCCACCACTAAACCATGCTCCTGCATGCCATATTCTATTAGGTTTGCGTGACAAGGTTTTGGAAGTGGGGGGCTACAGGCATCGCTTCCGTGAGGATTTGCTAGAAGCTTCCCCATATCTGACAGAACCATTTGTTATATTTTCTCTCCCCTGTTCAGCTCAGTAGGGGAATGATAGAGAAGCTTTGATGAGCACCTGGCATCCAGGCAAGGTTTACCCACCATGCGCATCTACGTTATTTCAAAATTCACATTCACAGTGCATTCCATACCAGTTTTTAGAAAATATTTACAAAATCAATCTTTAAACTTCACTCAGCTATCTGAAAAGTTTACCATCAAGAATAATGACCAAGTTGCATTGGAATATTTAATTTAATTTCAATTTAACTGCTTATGTGAAAGATTTAAAAAAAACTTGTCTATAGTTCAAAAGAGAATCTTAAAAAATATTTTGAAACTTTGTGGGTTTTTTAACTCTTGCTTAAATATTTTCCTTGATCAGAGAACAATTGTGTAGCCTAGTGGTGAGGTCACTCACTCCCATCTTCCAGTCACTGTATGTTAAAACCATTTTAACAAGCTCTTTCTAGTGGTCTGTGCTGAAAGGAGTGCCTCTCTCACAATGGATTGTGGGTAGTTCAGTGGTTATAGAACTCTTCTGTCAGTCTTGACAACTCAACATCAGGATTTCTCTGAACTAATATTTCTGCCATCCCCAAGTATTGCCCTAAGTTTTCTGGAGATATGTCTGAGCACCAGATACCAGGTATGGGCATTATTCCTACTGGCCTATTTTGTAGTTATTGCCAGCTAAGTCTATGAAGCCATTGCCAGAACAGGGGAATGTCATGTTTCTAATAAAGTGAAAGAAATCCTTTACACTTCAGATATTCTTTTTTGCCTTTGCATCCA
Source organism: Dasyornis broadbenti (assembly GCA_013397935.1). Lineage (NCBI taxonomy): Eukaryota > Metazoa > Chordata > Aves > Passeriformes > Dasyornithidae > Dasyornis > Dasyornis broadbenti. The sequence continues at coordinate 2,656,977 of VZRN01004254.1, read as the reverse complement.
TCTGAATGATTTAACAAATATTATTTTGATGTAAATTGTGCATTAGAGGAAATTATGTGCCACAACTTTTCTAAAAACCGTTTTCTTTCTAGCTGATGTATGTGGAGTTCCTAGAAACTGAAGTACCCCAAATCACTTATAGGTCTTGAATATTGCTTCTTTCATGCTTAGTATATCATTGAATTCTTCACAGTGTTGGCACGTGTATTAACAGTTCTTTATCTGTGCAGAAATATGTGACACATTATTTTGAGCTTAAATGGTTCAGTTCAACCGTAGTTCATTCCTTGAACAAATCATGAATGAGAGCTTTCAGAAGGTTTGCTGAAGTTCTGTTTACCTGGTTTTTTTCCCTTTTCTAAGATTTAACAATTTTCCAGAGAGTACTATAGGACGTAACACAGTGTTGGCTCTTCAGGGAAATTAGTTTTCCTGTGAAACCTGTAACACACTCTTTCCAGTTTCAAATTCCCTAGTAAATCTGATTGTACCTCAATCATAATTAACCTTTTCTGTGGAAAGCCCTGTAAAGGCTCAGGCAATTTGTGACATCCACTGAGCAGCTCTTCAGCCTATCAAAACTAGTTTTGAAGAATATGTTACCTTGCCCGTGTAATACAGCCACTACATGCTTGTATGTTCAATCAAACCAGCATGAATCTTAGTCGTATGTTTTTGTTGGCAAGCATGTTAATTATCTATCATTTCACTGTCTTTGCTACTAAGTCTTCTGGATGGGGGGAATACATGCAATTCGGGCAAATGAATTGGACGTGCTTAAGCCCTGTACTTTTTCTCATTTTCCTATGCATAGCACAAGCATGCAATGTTACAGAATTATAGAGTCATTTAGGTTGGGAAAAAACTATAAGATCCTTGAGTCCAACTGTTAGACCACCACTGAACCATGTTCCTAAGTACCACATCTATGTGTCTTTTAAATGCCTTCAGTGATGGGGACTCTTATCACTTCTATGGGCAGCCTGCTCCAATGCTTGGCAAGACCTTCTGTGAAGAAAGTTTTCCTAATATCCAATCTAAACTTCCCCTGGAGCAACTTGAGGCTGTTTCCTATTGTTCTATTGCTTGTTACTTGGGAGGAGAGACCCACTCCCACTTTGCCTCTTTTCAAGAAGTTGTAGCGAGCAGTCAGGTCCTCCTCAGCCTCCTTTTCTCTGGGCTAAACAGCCCCAGCTCCCTCAGCCATTCCTCATATGATCTGTGCTCTATAGCCTTCGCCAGCCTTATTGCCTGTCACTGGGACATGCTCCAGTACCTCAAAGTCTTTCTTGTAGTGAGGGGCCCAAAACTGAGCACAGGATTTGAGTTCAACAGTGCCAAGTACAGGGGAATGATCAGTGCCCTGGTCCTGCTGGCCCACGGTATGTCTGATAAAAGCCAGGATGCCACCAGGGCACACTCCTGGCTCGTGTTCAGCCAACTGTTGACCAACACCCCCCAGAGAGAGTCTATAAAGTCTTCTGAAAAACTGAAATATGTATTTATGGTGAAGTCTGATTTTTAGTTTAAAACAATTTCTAAACCTATAATGCTTATTTGAGCTTTCTATATGCTTATTAGGAGAAGGAAAAGACAGTTTGCTCTTGTGAAGTCTTAGAAGAAGGTATTAAAACCGACTTTGGTAGAGTTACAAATTCTAAACCCATGACTAAGGACACAGCGAATGGTATTAGCTGTGCTATGTCATTGCTTAGATGAGCTAAAATAAACTGTCATATTATGTGACCTATAAGTGGTATTAGGCATTTTATTATCTTCTTGCTACCTGCTTGAGTTTTAGACCTTTATTAAAGATTGTTTACAGATGTTATTGAAAGCCACTGGGTTTATCTCTAAAGCACTGACAGGATAGCATTAGTGTCCCTAAACATAAAAGAAAGGATTGAGATAAATTTTAAAATCATGATATAAATGCAAGAGGAAGTAAGATAAATATAAAACAAACTTGTACATTCTTCCTTGCCAAGAATCTTTCTATATGCCAACACGTTTGCCATTACTTTAACAGCTTCTATCAGAGTAAATTGGAAAGGAAAAACATTAAAAGAATAATTCAACTCACAAAATGCTTCTTAACAGTCACATTAGGCACTGCCTCTGAATGTGATCTTTGCTTTCATAATGTGTTTAGTGCTTAGAGTTACGTTAAGCTTATAAGGATGCTAAATGGGGGTGGAACGTTTTTGATCACGGGCATCATTGTTCATGACAAAACACTGTAGATATGACTTAGGTATAGTGGTGCAGCCAATGTTAGTGATTTCCTTGCGTTTATAGCTCCTTTGTCTTCATGGCTTCTTATTTTCCACCAATCTGCTCTTAAAATGAATGTGGTACCCTCCCATGAGCTACTTCAGTCCCTTGCAACCTTTTTAATTATAGATTTTGATAAGTATGTGTAAACCAGAAAAAGCCTTAGTAAGCAGGAAAGGTCAGAAGCTCTGAAATCTGTTTCATCTTTTTAATAATTGAAAATTCATGCGCCTTGAAAGAAGTACTTGTATTCATGGCCAGTGTGTAATTTGGAATCAGCAATCTCTATTTTGATCAGGCAAATTGAAATTAAGATGTATATCCTGGTTGCTGGCTGTTTGTGGCCTGAAAGAATTTGAGATAACCCATTTGACAATAGCTAGCATTAGTTTGGTCAATGTGTAACACCATTCTTTGGTCAATATTAGTAAATACTGATTTTGGAACAGATTTTTGTTCCAAACCCAGGGCAGCTGGGTTTGAAAGTTCTTATCCATTTCAAAAAGATCCAGCTAAACGCTATATGGGATTAACAAATGGTCCATACTCTGTTTCATCTCAAATAGATTATTGACTATAATTAGAGTGATACAACAATAGTTTTTCTTAAATATGAATTCTCTTACAATTATTTTTAATAACAAGTTTTAGACTGTGTCTAAATTGAAAGGTTTGTTGGTTTTGGGGGATTTTTTGTTTTGTTTTGTTCCATAACAGCTTCCTTGAAATTTAGTTTACCACGAGGTCGTTGACTTCCTCCAAACTATGACAAATTAGGATATTTTTGTGTGACTTGGTGAAGACTCTTTTAGTCTGCCTGCTGCACAGCTGCTATGAAAATACTTGCTTAATCAAAAGATTTCTGTGCCCTTGGGTACAATATGTCATGAGTTGTGTTTCATTACTAATTCACACAGTTCCTGGTGCCGGAACATCTGCTCCATATTTGGAGAGGTGTATAAAAATTCACTATCCAGTAATTGGATAATAAAGCTTCTGAGCTTGAGATAATTGCTTGTGCTAAACTCTAAATTTCTTTTGCTGCTGGCCAAATCCTCATTCAAATCCTTGACCCATCTTTCTGCTGAATTAAATTACTTTGATTTTTACCGCTGCTATATTGCATGTTAGTAACTCTTGCTTTTATTTTAATAATTTGATAATAGCTGATGATTTATGTTACCCCTATTTGTTGCTATTGTTTGCTACTAAAAGGTAAATCTAACTACACTTAGGTTACTTACAAATAGCCATTACTCTTATACTCTGTCAGTGTGTAAAACAGTTCTGTTCTTTTGCAATTTTTCCCCATGGATTTTAAACAGAGCCCAATTCTCACAAATCATATTTGTTGTTCATTAAAATTTCAGTAAATTTTCAGGGGAAAGAGTATAAGACTAGGGGTTCTTTTAGCAAGCTACGCATGAGTCAAAATTATTTTATTAGTCTTATGGTGGCTGAAATGCTTTTGGAATAACAAATTGTTTAGAATCAGGGATAAAATTAGTATTAATTAATGGACTTCCTAGGTATTTTCAGGAATACCAAACAGCCTTATTGTGACTGAAGAATATCATAAACCACTGTAGAGCAAATTCAGTTCAACAGATCAATCTTGGAGGAGGATTTGTTAATTTTTCATTAAATGGTCCATGCTAGCAATGAATATTGTAGTAATACAAAGTTTACAGTATCAAAGTTTGTTTTAAATAGACTTCAGCATCATTTCCTGCAGGGCTTCTGAGTAGGCATCTGAGAAAAGTAGAAAGTGAGAGTAGAGAAATCCTGTTGGGGAGAATAAATGTTCATTAGAAAAAAGTAGACTTGTTTAGAAAAGGACTCGTTGTAGAGCACAGCAATATTGTAAAAATTACTTTGTTCACTGGAATACTGAATTGTTCTGAGCATTTTTGTCCCCATGTCTTCCTTGGGGTGTCTAACTGATGTTTCTGCTTTCATCAAGATTGTCCATCCTTATATAGTGCAAGATGTTCTTTTGCCGATGGTAGCTCACTGACCCTCTCACTGATTTCCCTGCTTTATCTCTCAAGGCTGATAATTATTTTGGTAACACATGCTACCTTAATAATGGTTAGTCACTAAGGCATCCTCTCTCATTGTTTTTATTCCCTGGGGGCAACGGATCTAAAAACTGCCTTTGTTCATACCTGGGGTTTAGGGTATGAGAACTCATTCAGATCACAGTTATAGCTTTCCTGCTATCTTCCTTGATTAAAAATATGATGAGCTGAACTGAAGTTTACAGAAGCAGCTGACAAAAATGTCTGGCAGTCTTCTTTGAAGCCAGCTTGTTAACCCACTTGCAAGAGCCAAGCAGGAAAATGGAGTGAGAGTTTTAATTACATGTACACTTCAGCATCATGTTCTAAATATTAGTAAGTGTCGTTGCTTACCGTACTCTGAGGAGCATGCTACCAGTCTTGCTCACTTTTGTCTTTTTCTCTCTCAGTGGGAGGCTTTCAAACCAAGCCCGGGAGCTCTGGCACGTAGAGAATATCCCCAGTGGATAGTTATTACTCTCACAGCCACTAGGGAACATAGCTATGGACTACATTAGACTTCGCCTCAAGAAATTTATGCAGAAATGATGAAGTTACCTTAGAGAAGCTCATTGTTAATTAGAATCTCAAAGGACAGGGAAAAGTTTAGGCTTCTCAAGATCTGCAGTGTCACTTCTTTAGTAAACCAAATGGGCTGTCCTTCAGCCATCATTCGGGGTTACGTGTTCTGCTCAGCTAAACCTTGCAGAGACTCATGGTACGCAATATTGCTAATTTCAGTGGCTTATGAGGGGCCGATATAATTTTATTAGTTAGTATATTTATATTTGAATGGAAATTTGAAAATGCAGAACTTCAACCCCCCCATTCTCTGCTGTGTAACAGATCTCCTGAAGTGTAAGTGTCAGTAGCAGCAGTATTGATTCTGGATTTAGATAACCATTGTAATGAAGTGTAGTAGATCCCAAAAATAATGCATTGGACAGTAGGGAAAAAACTATTCTGACTCTTTCTGAAATGAAAAATTCCCACAGACAGTTTTGGTAGTACCAGATTATTGCAGGGGAGGCTGGACTAGAAGACCTTTAAAGGTCCCTTCCAACCCAAACTACTTGAGATTCTAAAAAGAAAGTGTTGGAAGATGAATGGGAATATTATCGTTGTCAATTTGTATTGGCATGTCTGAGTCTGCTTATTTTTTTAATAATAATTTTAGTATTTTGATAACATTTCCTAGGAGTTCCTTAGGGTTAGAAAAATGGGTGCTTGTGAAAAGGTACCTAAAAGTCTACTTCAGGGCAAAACATTAAGACTATGCCTACTAAGGAGAGGCTCACTGCTGGAAACTGTTCTTTTAATAAGCTATGCTATTAATAATAGTAAGCTGTTGATTAAAAAGCTATGGGGACCATCCTTGGAAATGGAAGGGACCCATGGGGACAGTTGAATGACACATTCTTTAGATGTCTAAAGTTAGTGAAACCTGTGCCAAACCAATAATGAAAGAAAATTATATTCTATATTGCCATTTATGAGACAACCTTAACTCAAGGGGGAAATAGGAAATTAAGTAGGAAGCTAAAGAGATCTACCTTGCCTATTTTACCTCAGACTTTTTCTTTATTTTTATTTGTGTGGTATCAGCATAAACTCTTCTACTTGACTTAGCATTTGGGGAAAAAACAATGTTTCCGTTGTCAGAAGTAATGAACGGCAGAAAAATTGCTTGTCAGACCCCAGCTGGCCACGGCAGTTGAGTCATACTTGGTTTTAGCTGACTTGGGCTTCCTGTAAATAAAGACATGGAACTTCATTCATTAGGGTTAAAAGAACAAAACTGCTTCCTTTATATATGCATATTGACATGGAATTTGTGTGAGTGCCTGTTCTGTATGAACAAGTTTGGCTCCCTAGGTTTGGATGTGTAAGAGGTGGCAAAAGCTTCTCTGGAAACGTATATAGTAATTGTTTTTTTTTTTCTTATAGTACTGAAGAGCATGAACTTGAGGCTGCTCTTTATAGTATTGTAATGGAAATGCTTTATTGTGAGCAAAATTAAACTTGTGTCTCTATGATTTTGCATTGCAGAGAACCTTCATATTCCTGATTTTCTTTGACTATAGTTCTCCGTCTTGCTGTAATCTACATCTGCCCTGCTGTTATAATGTCTTTCTCAGGTTGAGGTCTCTGACACAAAATTTGCCTTTTTATGTATCAGCACGTCTGGGTTTTTAAAAACGTCTCTAAAGGTATGGCTGTGTTGTCCTGATATCTTTTCCCAGGCAAAATATCTTTAGATTTTGGATGTCTTTAGGCCTTAAATTCACACATCCTCAGAAAAGTCTCCTGGGTTCTTTTTGGTCAAAAGTTGACTATGAAGAAATATTTTTTTTCTGTTACAGTGGAATATATAATAATGCATGGTTTATGTTTCTAGCAGTGCAAGACAGAAACCTAAAAAATTAATTGCAATTAAAAAAAAAAATGATGCATAAGTCTTCTCCCCAGAGGTGTCCCTCTTGATAGGTGGTGCAAAATGTTTCACTTTTATTATTTGATCTCCTTCTCTACACCTCTCCATAAGTTCAAGGTTTTATGTTGTCGTTCTATCAATGTATTTCACATATTTTTTTAATGAAATCTAGGGAAATTAACATAACCTCCTAGTCTCTTTCTCTAGGTTCATAATGATAGGACTTGAGGCTCAGCTCTGTTCTGAATAGGGACTTAATTTTGAACAAAGGGGAGGCAGTTGCAGGTTGAAAACTGTGGGAGACAGGACTCTAGTGTTTTAATTAAGATATAAAAACCAGGTATTATACAATTATCTTTGGGTCTCCCTAAGATGTAATTTCTTGTTGATATACAGAACTAATGATTGAATATACTTTTCCCTAAAAAGGAGGAGATTTTGTCTCTCTGACAAGTCACATCTTTATATTTGGTTATTTATGAATATACTTGGTTAACCTATGATTTTTCTGGGGAAGGGGGGGGGGGGGAGAGAAATCAGTTTTCCCTCTACTACCTATAGCTTTTCTTTTTTAATTTTACTGTTTATATGTTACATTGATTTTAATAACTATGACCAAAATAAATATGAATGCTCATTTGCTTCTAGGCTAATAGACTTATATGTCTGTCAATAAGGTAATTTTTCATTGTTCCTATGAGGAATTTCGTCTATATTTTTAAAATTTTAGGAATTATTTTGTCTGGTGTAATTTTCCACAGTGCAAGCCAATTTACTGAGTACCTGTCCTGTGGTTCACAATGTAAACTTTGAAGTGACTGTTTTGCCCAGCTTCCCTTTCTAGAAGTGCTTTGGCCTTCTTACTTCCATACCACAGCAATATCTGCTTTCTGGCATTGAATGTTTATGTGGGCAATTTGACCTTCTTTGATTAGCTGTAATGATGAATTCTTGGTCTTTCAGTGATCTTTTGCTGATGGTCTTTTCCTAGTACTGATCAATATTAGTCTAGAATTAGGAACTCAGGTATAAAAAATTGCAAAATGGGATTTTCCACCATAAGTCAGGCAAAGATTTCTGAGTGGGTTTGCGTAACCAGGTTTTGGTAGTGGTGGGGCTTCAAGGGTGGCTTCTCTTTTTTTTTTAAATTTCCATTTCAAAACATATAGCTTTATCACTTTTTCTTTTTTTTTTTATTTAAGTACTTTTGCATTCCAAGTACATTCCTGTACTCTGATTCAGACTTATGTACCCATGTCTGAGTTAATGCAAACCTCTTTAAAAACACCATTTCAAAACCAACTGTTTGAAAATAATCTCTGCCTGTTGCCCATTGTTTGCCAATGTAGAGTAAATTTTGTTTCACATTTCTTTAAATGTCTCTGCTTTTTAGAACTGAGGCAATGTTAGAAATTAAACCAGTTATATATATATATATGTATGTATAATGAAGAAAATATTAAAAGTTCATTTTGGATATTGTGTATTAAATCAGAGCATTCTGATAAAAAATATTTGACAGAAATTAGCCCTTTCAGGCCTTGAAGTTCTGACTGCCTCCATGGCCAGAGTAAGGAGGGATCTCAATGCACCTCAGCTGGGCCCAGGAAACTCCCCTAGGACCTTCTTGGCAGGAAGCTATTCTACAGGAATAAAGAGAACAACACTTGAAAGCAATACAGAATCCTCCTTGTAAGATACATTTAAGGATCAGTTTGTGGCTTAGCAGATGAGTTGATCAAGTAACTTCCTATTTTAGGTATTAAAGCAGAGTTCAAGAAGTAATTTGAAAGTTGAGCATACTAGGGTGACAAAGGTGCATGTTTCTAGTTTAAAGCAGTGGATGAAAGAAAAAACCATCTCTTGATGGTGTGGAACAGGTATTTTTCATTCAGCATCAAATAGGAAATGATAATATACAAAGAGTGATAAATGTTAAAAAAAAAAAGACAGAAAAAAAAAAAAGAAGTTAACATTTAATCTGATAGCAGAAAGTGATGAAAACAAAGGTAGAAAATGTGTCTCTAATGATCAGAAACCAGACAGATCTGGACTTTATAATTTTAAGAGGTAAGAGCAAGGCTGCTTAAGGAAACATTGATGCAGTAATCAAGACTAGGGCTGACTATATAATTTCTTACGCAAATGGTTTAGTTGTCAAAATATATTATTTCAGGTTCACTAAGTATGTTTATGAATTTGTGTAGAATTTAGCCTATACCTCTGACTGAACTGTTCTGTCTTGTGATTTTAAATAGGGCTACTGAAGCCATAAGGGGTGAATATATAATCAGGAAAACATAGCGTTCCCCCACCCTCTACATTCAGTTACTTGAATGGAAGAAAAACCCAAAGTTGGAATGTTGGATGAGGTATTTAATATAACCTGAAACTATTTTATATGAACACGTAATTTCATCCGAGAAAATTGCCTACTGTACTTTGGCTTAAAGCAATGTTGTTTTTTTTTCTCCTGGTTTTTCAGTTCAGTTAACAGTGATAGATAGGGGATTTTGAAGAAGAGATTTTTGCTATAAGACTGAAAAGTGTATCTTACAGAGAAAATACTTAATATTTAAAATATTCAATATTCCTTGTTTGGGACAATTGTGACAGAAGTTAATGCTCAAGCTGGTGACTAGTTTTGAGTCCTAAATTAGAAAAGTAATCCCAACATTGGCCAGAAGCTTATGAGAGAAAAAAGGTTACTCCCTTCTCTCTGAAAATATGTTTATTACCTTCCCAGATATGGGAATGTAATCTAAAATATGTTTATTACCTCAGAATCTTATTCTTTCCCTGCAACAATGCTAGAATGCATTTGAGTTTGATATATCCTGTGTCCTAGTGAAGCAGTGCTTGTGTTTGGTTTTTATATAAATGCAAACAATATGCTTTTTCTTCTGTCTACCACATAATGAGGATGTTACATTGTAAGTCTTTTATAATGAGTCTTCAAATACTGGTTTTCTTGCTAACAAATTGTTACTAAGTTGAAACAGGATTCAGAGTAAATTAACACAGTAAATTTAACTTCTGTTTGAGGTCTCAAGCATAACTTTCAGATGTGTTATTAAAAATTAAGATTATTAATTAAGGTTATAAAATAATTTGTTAAGATAATTAATAATTAATATAATTATTTAAGCCTATTAAAAATGAAGATCCAAGAGTAGAAAAATGTATTACTGGATATCAGCCAGTGAAACTGCACAAGATCATGAATTGGACATTTCCACCTAACTCCAGAGTCTGCACAGCATTTTTCTTCAGATAACTTAGTCTTTCAGGAGTAGTTTTATGTCATGTAGTGCAGAGTTGGGTATAGGCAGATAAGTCAGATTTTGTATGGTCCAAACAATTTTCAACTGAATTCTAACCAGGAAAACTCTTATTTTGCTTGGTCTTTAGGCTGAACTTGACAGACGTTAGAAAGAACAAAAACAAATCTTCTTAGCTTCTGCATAGGCATAGAAGGAGCTTTATATGTGAAAATGACTGACCAGGATGTAAGCATTAGAGTGTAAGCTTACTTGATATCTGCATTATTTTCATCTATCGGAAAATGAATATATTAATTCCATTTCATAGATTTGATATACTAATATGTATTCATGTAAATGAACATATGAATTCATATTCATATGCATCTAGGAGTGTATGTATTTCATGGGGTTGAATTCTGGGGCCAGTTCTGTTTAATACATTTATGAACAATGTGGATGAAGGAGTTGAAAGCACCATTAGGAATTTGCTGATGACACCAGATTGTGAGGTTCTGTTTACTCTCTTGTGGGACAAAATGCCTTTCAGAGGAATATAGTTCAATTGGAGCACTGGAGAGTGATTAATAGGATGAAATTTATTATGTCCAAATGCTGGATTCCACACCTGGGACAGAGTTACATGGGGCACAAGTAGAAATTGGGAGATGAGTGGCTGGAGAGCAGCCCTGCAGAAAAGGATCTTCTGGTCAGCAGGGAGCTCTGTCAGCCCAGCGGGAAAACACCGTACTGGGGTGCACCAGGCACAGCATCACCAGTCTGTCAGAGGTGAGCATCCCACTGTATCCAGCATTGGTGAGGCCTCACCACGGACACTGAGTGCAGTTCTGGGCCTCACAATTAAAGAGAGTTGTGAAGGTCCTTGAATGCTTTTAGAGGAGGGCAACAAAACTAGTCACAGGGCTGGAAGGAATGTCCTGTGAGGAGCAGCTGAGGACAATGGGATTGTCTTGTTTGGAGGGTCAGAGGCTGAGGCATGACTTCATGGGTCTCTACAGATTCCTGTGGAGGGGGAGCTGCTGATTCCTCCTCGTTGGGATCCAGTGAGATGACACATGCAAATGGTACAAAGCTGTACTAGGGGAGGTTCAGAATGGACACGAGGAAGGATTTCTTTACTAACAGTGGTCAAACTCTGGGACAGTCTTTCTAGAAAGGCAGTCAATGCCCTAAGCCTGCCCAGTCCTGTCCTATTCTATTCTTGCTGGTTTTCATGCCTTTTTATTTATTTAATTTTTAATGAAATTGTAAGTCCAGAAGCACAGTGTTCCAAAGCAAATATCTCTACAAATTAGACCTTCAGGATTGAAATAAGTGGTTGTAAAGATTTTAGTTTCTTGGCTGAGTGATGTGTTAGATGTCAATAAAGTGTCAACACTTCATTGAGTTTCCCAGCATAGAAATAAATCAGCAAGGTTTTTATAGCATTTGCAATGATTGAACTTGAGTGGCTTTCAGCAGAAGAAATAGCAAGCAGATTGTAGAGGTATTAGGATAACCTGAAATATTTTGATTGGTCTGTTTGTAACACAGTACCATTGGGATCTCAACAATCTACAATGCAGGAAACATCTTGGATTTACTTTGAATGTAGTTGGATCAGAGACAAACAACTAAATAAATGTTTTCTCAGTATACAAACTTTAAACATTCTATATATGTTGTGAAATTACACAAACCCCCATTTGCTTCACTGTGGATTTTATATAAGACTATATAAAAGATGTGTAGAATATAACGAGAATATGTTCCTCCAAGTCTAGAGCCCTGAGGAAGATGACTGCTCTGAAGTACTCTGCTTGATAATGGAATTCAAAGCTTTTTGTGATCATGAGAATCCATTGGTTTATTTTATAAAACACTTGAGGGTTCATATATTTGGAAAGATGAATCATGCCAGGAGTATGAATAAATAAATTCTCTTTTTGTCAGATCTTTGGAAATACGGTTGCTATAGTGCATTGATTTTATTTCAGTCCTTGTGGAGTATTGAATATAACGTCTTTGGAAGCGTAATCTACGTATTGCTTTTGCACTACAGTTTGTGCTATCTTCATCATGCAATTTACCAGTGTCTTGATTGGAAAATTATTCAAAGTTGAGTCACAGACATGCACATACATAATTACTTGCAGTTCTCTTTCTAAATAAGTTTTTGTTAATCATTCTACTTAAAAAAGAATTGGAATAAAAGTTCCTATTGTCCTTTTCTCCCAAGCTAGAAGCCAATGAAAAATACTGACGAAACTGTGAGTTAGTTTTCAAAGAATCTGACACAAATCCTCTGAGCCACTTAAAAATCAGTAGTTTTTTTTTTGTTGCAGCATGAGAAGAAGCTACTGAAAATAAAAGTGCGTGTTTCTCTCACGGCTCCACATTAAGGAAAGATAAAATGTGATATACAATGATGCTCTGTTTTACTCTGTTGTTCCATAGATCACGCTTCCAATCAAGGCAGAACAGCTTTCAGTTAAAGATGAAAGTTAAGAAATTGAGAGCAACCTGCCTTATATCTTCTGATAAAGGGAGAGGAGATGGTCTCTCATTCTTCTAGCAGTAACGTGAATTTATTCCTCTATTTCCTTTGCTCTTCGTACAAGTGTCTAGTATGAAATGTTACATTCCAGATCAAATAAGTAATCTGATCTGAAACACCTTTTTCTTGCCAAAATGAAAGTTGGAAGGACTTTTTTTTTTTTAGATTGATGTGAACTGAAGCTTTCTTGTTTTTGTCAGAAAACTTAAAAAGCCACATGTATTCTGGTCAAATATTTATATACCAACAAACACAATTAAGGGTGGATATTTTCCTTATTTAGATAAATTTTTGGACTAAGATAGTGTTATCATATTGCTGGAAAAATATATAGCAGTGCACTGGATTCTAAATGACTGGTACTTCCTCTCTTTTTCTGGTATTTTCTTCTTCCTGGAGCACCATATCCATTTGGAGGGTTATTGAATGAGTCTTCTCCCTTGTCCTTCACTTTTTGATTTTCTTTTCTCTTGTTATTAGTATTGTGCTTGACTTTCTCCTTTTGTTATGCCACAGACTTCTGTCATAACATAGAAAACAAAACAAAAAAGGCTTTGATCGGAAAAATCACTCTAGGCTATCCAGCCATGACATTTCTTGGTGTATGTTCAGATGCATTGTTGTAAAATTATAATTAATGTTTCTGAAATGCTTGCTCCAAATAGGTTCTTCCAAATAAAAGAGATACAATGAATCATACCTTTTTGTTGTTCTACCTCGCCTCCTCCCCCTTCCTGTAACAAAGACTTATTTGTTTCTGAAGTAGAAATACTGATGTGTTCTAGATAACTTTTCTGTGCAAGACTTTTGAAAATACTCTGTAAAATTCCTACTACTACATCACTTATTATAGCTTCTTGGGCAGAACAGGAGGAAGTTGACAATGCTGGAAATCTTGTGAGCTTTCAAGTCCGTTTGCCAGAGGTACATTTTCAGTGTAATAAACAATAGCTGAACAGTTGTTTAATTATTATTAAAATTCTAAAAGCAAATTAAAAAAAAAATCGCCATGGTGGTTATAATAAAACTAATAATAATTTAAATGCAGGTTAATGAATTTGAAAGACACAAGTAGGTGTGAGTCTGTGTCTTTCCCCGACAACACTGTCAGTGAACCACTGATACAGTTTAAATGGAAAATAAATTCTAAGTACAATGAAAGAGCCAGAAATAGAGAGTTCAACTTGTCATCTAAATGCACTTTTGAAAAATAGTTCTTTAGGTTCTAATGTTTTATTTATGATCAGAATCAGTGTCTTTGTTGACAAGGTACTTTCCAACAACTTAAAAAAAAAAAGGAAAAAGCAGCAGTTAAGAAAGGTGTATTCCATGCAGGCTATTAGTTTCTGGCAGCAGGGTCTCTAACATCAGGCTTCATCATCACTTCTTGATCATACAGTGCTTGTTGTAGTCTGCCAGGTGCTCTGGCAATGTTTGTGCCAGGATGAATGACTGAATATTCAAAGCATTTTCCTCTCTAATCTCTCAGACATAAACTGTTTTAAAATATTATTTTGGTTTTTAGTAAAAGAGATACTTCGTGTATATATGAAGTACATATCGATATTTTATGTGTGTTTGTCTACATTCCTTATTACATATTCATACAAATAAGAGCCATACTTCATTTACAAGAGCTAGGAAAATCTTACTCAGTTTTTATGTGTTTTTACAAACAGAAACCTATGCAATTAATTTGCTGTTCTCCTAATGTTTTTATCTTATGGAGTTTAAGATAGTTTTTTATCTCTTTTCTGCAGACTGGCAGAAAATCTGGTTTTAAAAACCAGTGTTTCTTTCCTAAATGCCTATTTTTCACACCAATTAGTCAATGTGAATGTTGTTGTCAGAAAAAAAAATAATTTTTTCCAGTCAAACTGAGGAAACAGGCAAAAAAATTTGCGATCTCCATGTAGGAATTGATATCTATACCTCCATGCCAGCTGGAGGTTCTGATCTCATCTTTATCCTCTTGAAAGTCAAAGACCATTTATTTGCCTCAAAGTTAAAAAAATTGACCTCATAGGACTAACTGCTTTGCCTGTGGGAGTTGATCCGTGGGCCATTGCTGATCCACAGGAAAACAATGAAAAAACAGTCCTCAGGCCACTGAAGTAGATCTCCCTCTGGCCTAGTGAAGTCTGAATTTTACAAGAGAACTGATGGCAGAAAGAGACTAAGTCAAGTCCAAAATGTTTCAAACATTAAATAATGGACTTGTATCCCAGATGATTTCCCTTTTCTGACTGTCCTTTTTCTTTCTTGTTTGTCTGTCTTCTGAGATCATCATTCCATAAACATTCAGGACAAAAAGAAATGCCAAAGCTTGATAATAACACTTCTTGATTTCTTGTTTTCTGGTGGCTAAGGATTGTAACTGATACTCATGAAAGAAAGTGTGGAAAAATGTCTTTCATCCCTCAGATTTTACTTTTCTACACTGGGGGAAGATATCTGTGTGGGTTTTTTTGTTTTGTTTTTTGTGTATGGGTCTGCCTTGTCTCCTCTTGCTCCTTTGGCACTTGAGAAGTAGCAAGCTGCTTTTAGCTCCTTAGTGTTGGAAATTGTGCTAACTGAAGTTTTGGATGGGGAGATTCTTCCTGCACAGACAGATCAACTTGTGCACTTGGATTTGTTCCTCACCTTCTCTCTGCAGCCCAGGGACCTGGTGGAGAGATTATGTTCCTCCGCCAATTTTCTCCCATTTTTGGAGCTCCTTTCAAGGCCTTGTTCAGTTGGCTGTTTAATAACCTGGTAAGTCAGAACCAAAAGTGAACTGGCAGATGGCATTTCCTGGAGGATATCAGAAAGAATCTTGTATAGGAAGTACACAACTCTTATATCCTTTGGCCAGTAGCCAGGGAAAGCACTGTGCTCACAGGTGTGGAACAGGTATTTTTGTAAACTCTATCTTAACTCCAGGTTAAGGGTTGGTCTCAATGATTTAGAGGTCTTTTCCAACACAGACACTGCTATGATTCTATGATTATTAGCATTGTGTTAGCACATGGAATAGAGAGAGACAGATGTAGATGGCAACTTGTGGTGTAGTGTATATGGCGCTGCCAAGTAGTGTGGATGGCAAAAGAAGGGCGAGCTGTATGGGATGAATTGCTGTCAGACAGCTTCCATTTCAGTCATTGGTGAAGCTGTGCTTTCCTGTGTGGAAGTCAAACGAATCACATGAAGATCTGACACATGGTGTTGAGGCTTAATGCACTCATGCGTTGACAGAATGAAGACAATCCATATGGAGCATAAAAAAGGTTCTTCTTTCACCTGAAGCTTTGTCTCACTTTCTGTGTTTCCTATCTCCCTATGCATCTGCCTGATTTAAAGAAAGTACTTCTACTTTTCTTTTGGAGCTAGTGCATTAAAACCTCTTGTTCTAGCTTGTGTTGATTGACAAATTCGGTGTGTATGTACTTCTGCTGTGAAGGTGTTTGACTGATGCCTTCTTTGAAGAAATTTGGGCTTTCAAGCTGAAGAACATTTCCACTATCTGGTGGCACTAGACTGTGTGACAGTAAGACAAAAATGAGGATTTGAATAGTAACTGCAATACCTGTATGTTTCTTTTTCTTGTAATATTGTTTCATCCATTCCTTCACAAAGTTTAGCCTTTATAAAGTAACTGTCTTTTCCAATTCATTTTCCCACTGTGGTGTTCTGTCTTGTTGGATGTTTTTTGCTTACATGAGCTTGTTTTATAAGCATGGATAGACAAAATGGAATCTGTCATAAATTATTGCAGTTACCAGTGAGAATAAATCAAAACCTGAAAAATATTCAGTGTGCTCTTGGGAACAATTAGGATGTGATTCACTGTTGAAACCTGTGGAAAACAAAGTATCATGACTACACTAGTGACTAAATCTTTTTTAGTATAAGTTTGAAACAGAAATATTCTATTTAACATTTCTGTCCCTTTTTACCTTTTATAAATGGACAAATACTTTCCTCTTAAAAAGAAACACAAATAAAAACGCAAACAGACTCACTGAAATTAGATGTCATATGTTAAAAGCCAAGCTACTCATCTATTGATGACTACCTTGTTTGTATTGTGTCCAGGGAACACATTTTTAACTTTCTGTCTTCCCTGCTGTGCTTTGCTGTTACTCCCATTTGGACTAGAAAGTCTTACAGTCTCAAAGTCTTAATACATTTTCTAACCCCTGAAGACAAAATGTCGGATCTGGGCTAATACTTATCCATCTACCTCTCTTAGAATCAGTGGAATTCAAACAATTTGCAATTATGCAGGATTGGGCATAAAGGATATGACACATGCAGTACTGAGGTTGTAAAACAAAAGACTCTAAAGACTAGGATATGACTGAACTAAAAGGCTTGGATGCTTCTGGAATGATACTGGAATTCTTGCTCTAAAAGGGATGTGCTTAAGTATGGTCCTGAATAAGAAAACTTTTATCGCATTGTGAGCTTTGGTTTGGTTTGTTTTTTATTTTGGCTTTTTTGTTTTGTTTTGTTTTGGTTTTTTTTTTGTTAGACATGAGAAAAACATCAGTAGCTGCAATTTAGAATAGTGCATATGCAAGTTCTTAGTGCTGAAGCAGGCATTCTCAGAAAACAAATGAAATGAGCTAGAATATAGTGATAAGCACTGATACATAAAAAACAGGATAAAAAGCAGAGTAGGAAAGAGACGAGATTTTTCCTTCATACATATTAATTAACATTCATATTGGTACTTTGGGATCCATATTTTTGCCATTAGGTCTACTTCAGTCAGGGCTTGTACTGAATTATCCATAGATATTAATTTATTTCAGCTGTGTTTTTAATAAAGTTCCATGATTTTTCTATAAAAGTCTAAAGTAAAAACTAAACAAATATTCCAGTCTTAGAAAATCTTAATACTTTAGAACGATTACTATATTCTAGAAGTTTACTTTCCTATTTTGCTGATACTGATTCAGAGAAGCTTTCACAATTAGAAGTGCAGAAAGGATTGGAAATGCCCAATTTAAACACAAAATGTCAAAAGAGTAGTTCTTTCTATAGGTCTCTCAGTGTTTTCCTGGCTCATATGGCTAAATTAATTTTAGATGTTGTCATAGTAACTGCTATATGTAAATCTATATATTTTCTATAATCTTATGATGTACTAGTGGTATGAATGTATGTGTGGTGTGAATGTCAATACTTTGTTTAAAGTCTACATGGTATGCTGTATTTATCATAGCATATTTGTGGTGTATGTGTGTATCCTCATGTTTACACACATGTACATATCCCATATTTTATGTACATATTTAGTCACGAAAAGTATGAAACTTTTTTCCTGTAACATATAATGAGGACTATTGTGTTTATATTTCCAAGTTAAAAAAACCACACCTATGTGCCCTGGTTACTGTGACAACCTTTTAAAAATACTTATACAGTTTTAAAAGACGACAAAGCACTCACAAAAAAAAAAAAAAAAGTAGGATATGATTGAAATTTTAACAAAAATTTCATGCTTTAAATAAGGAATTATTTGCATTATAATGACATGTCAAAATTATATGTAGTTGACATGGAGGAAGCATGAGAGACTGATAAGCATAACATGAAATTTTGCTTGCAAGAAATCAGGCAGGGTCTTGAGGAAAAAAAGTCAGCAGGTTATTTGGTGAAGATGAATGGGCACCACAGCAGCCCAATGCTGTGGGGTCTAATGCAGTCTGTGGGAGAAGGGAGACAAAAAATGCAACTGGTCCTGTCCCAAGTATCTTCTCACTCTTTAACTGAGCTCTGTCCAAATCTTGGAAAGAATAGACAATGGCAGTTTTCACATTTGTTTACTGACAAAAGAGCCATGAAAGGTATGAAAGTATTTGATCTGAAAACCATGACTGATCCATGTTCAAGCAAAAGGCGGAGCCTTGCTCTGGAAGTCAATGCATTTTTGTGTTGAGTTGACAATCAGACACCTTTGGAATGCTTTTCAGTACTGTTCAGCCACTGGAAACACTAAATTCCAAAAGGTGTGGATCACTGGGTGGAATTGAATGAATGACCCAAAAATTTAGGATAGCTCACGTTAAACTGATTTACTGTTTGTCAGAATTTTTATAATAATGTGTAATGATGTGATTACAGATCCTGGGAAAATAATTTCCTCTGTAGCTGCTGAGGTCACTGTTAGGCTTTTATACAAGTCGTATCTCACGTATAAACATACATTAGGTGAAAATACAAAATACATTAGGAAGACTTTCAGGAGAAAACACTGAATGTCTATTTGAAGGTGCACTCATTGGAACCCATTAGGAAGTGACAAAAAATGAGTTCTCACAGAATGTAAAGATTGTAATTTCATCCGTAGAGAGCAGAGATCTGAGCAACCATGTTAACACGTTGCAGAAGTCCTGGCCATAGCTTTAGCTTGGTTTCTGAGGTGTGTGTAGCAGCATAACTTCCAATAGCAGCTGCTCTAAAGGGCTGTACTTCTGCTTATGACTAGAGAATGACTTTTAAGATGAAGTGGTTTCCTACAAGAGCTGGGTGTTCTGTTTGCCAAAATTGTTTTCTAAGTCACATAACTCTTGATATTCCGGAGTAATACAGTTCCATCATAATTTAGAGATAACTTATTATCTTTCTTGTATGATTGAAAATAGTTTCAATTAGATTATTTTCATTATGATTCACACGACATAAATGATCTTTTTTATCATCAAATTGCCACACAGTTACTGTAACTATACTGATTGGGAAGTGGAATACATGCCATTTGCTTTTTAAAGTGTGTAACTGAAAAAAATCCCAATCCCTCAGCTACCTGATAGAAGGGGGAAAAGAGTTGATAGAGTGAACTAAATTCCTTATTTATTTTCAGAAAGAGTTGGAAAGATGCTAATTTGTCATCATGGAGTGCTAAAAGGCCAATGAATGTTTAATATTTCTTTAAGCTAGTGTGCTTTATGGCTGCTTTAGGGAGAATATCAATGCCTCTTTTTTTTACTGTGCTTCTTAATTTAAAAAGTGGTGTTATAATCTTACTAAAATTTATGGCCAAGGTTTAGAAAATAAGGGAGAAATGTAGAAGGAAAATAGAACAAGAAGAAAACTACAGATGAGAAATCCTTGAAAATTTCTTGTTCAGAGAAGGCTTTAGACATGGTATGATTAACTGGCAAGTTTGAGATAGTTTCTTTCGCTTTGAAGTATTCCAGCTACTGATATACAAAACTTAAAGTAAGGCTTTCTTGTAATCATTTCAGCTTTAATATCTCAGAATTGCAAATTATTTTGCATGCAATTCTTTTGAGAGGAAAATTAGTAATACAAATGCATTTCTGTTAAACAAGCCAGATCAGGAGTCACAATCAGCATAGTTAGGAGAATATTCCTTGAGAAAATAAAAGCTCACAGAGATGTGGAAAATCTGCAGATTAGATTGCATCAAAAAAAAAAGGTGCTTAAAGCTACATCGTAACAGGGCCTAATGTTTCACTCGTGAATGCTGACAGCTTCAGAATTTATGGCAGTATAGTATTACGATGGTTGTGCTGACAATTGTATTATAAAGGCAAACCTAAGTATTTTCACTGAAATTATTGCAGTCCTTTTTACTGTCATTTTGTGGTGGATGAAAAATGATATTTATTGTAACTAAAATGGCAGATTTAATCATATACAAAAATCGATATTTAATACATGCAGCAGTTTATGTCTTTCAAATGGTGGGAAATAATTTCCTTCAAAAATAGGGTTGATTTATTGTCTTCTTTGAAATATTTTTGGAGATTATATTGATGTTGAAGCCTTGCACAACCTCAAATCATACAGTCCGTTTGAGTAATGAAAAGCAAAGGACGTCCCCTTGCGTGATCACAAAAGGAAATGCATGGTGTCATTCCTTAAAAAAAAAAGAGGTGTACAAAGCTGCTGATAATTTAAATCCTTAATAAGCCCATACTTAGAAATGAAGTAAAATATCTGTCACTTGGGAAAAAAGGGAGGGTTTTTTTTTTTTGTCAGATCAACTGTGTCTTAATGCAAAAGGAAAAATCATATGATGTATTTTCTCAGAAAAACTTCCCAAATTTTCCTATTTAAACTGCCCACTTTCTTTAGAGCCCCTGGTGTAATTTTCTTGACTTTTCTCTTTAATATTATACTAGATATATTTCCTTCTCCCTTTTATTCTTACTTTTTGTGTGAAGTAACAAAACAAAAAAAAAAGGTACTGTTGAAATAAGAAGACAATTTGTTTTACTGTTGTAAAGAATTAATTAGTCTTTTCAAATGGGTCATATAGTTTTTAAAACTTTTCTTCCAAAGAAAACTTATTATAATTTAAGTATTAGCTAAACTAAAATATTTCAGCTGCAGAACTAAGTGTTCCATGAACTTCTCTATTCTGCTGTCCACCACCTTCAATGAATGAGGAAGCAGTGCAAAACAGCCCATTAGGATGATATTATTTATAGCACAGTAATTGTGAATCTATGTATAAATGCTCTTTTGCAAATAATTGAGTCATCCTTACAGCTGCAAGTAAGTACAACTGTGCCAATAGCCCACTCAAATTCAAGAAACTCTTTTCCAAAATTTAGCCTCCTCTTTTAAATAGTTTGTGCAAGGGCTGATAATTCAAACTGTAAAGGAGGCAGCTGACATTTATATACCAATAAATGTTTTTAAAATAGTCTCAGGTTAGAGACATAAATATCTTCATGCAACATAAATGACACTTGAAGATTTAATTGTAACCACAGTGGTAAAAATTAGAGGTGGTTAAGTCTGACTTGTGCGATGAACCACATGGGGCAATTTATAGTTGTATTTACTGTGCTTGTGATATAAGATGTATTTGCCATAGTCCTTGCCTAAACTCACTGTCACTTACAGAAAGCTGGAATCCTACATTCTAAAATGTTTAATGGTCTTTTAGAACTGCAGGAACTCTAATAAAGGGACCACTATTCCATTCAAAACTTTGATTTGATATTTGTCCATATCTACCCTGGACACCTGTACATAAGGCACTAAAGAAGAAAAAAGTGAATCTCAACAAAATAAATTATATTTTCATTTTCATAATTATGTGAGCTTGTTTTGCACTGAATGTTTTGCATTTTTAATTGAAAGATGTAATAATATTGCATTATTAGTGTTTTAATAATTTTTATCTGCATCATAATTTGTGATCATCAAGTCCTCCACGCTATACCTGCTGGCCTAGACAGAGTAATTAATATACTAAATTCAGTCTACACAGTGAAACTATTTGTTAGTTGGTTTCTTGATATTTGCTGTGATGCACTGTTCAGGAAAGGAGGCTCAGGGGCTTATCTTTTATTTCTTTAATTAAGTAGGCTACTTTGTCATGGTAGACATTGATAAAACTCAGCTTGCTTCCTATGCTTAAGTCATAAAAATTTGTTAAATATGAACATGTACCATACACACATAGACCTAACGTAATATCAAAACAAAATAGGGCTGCGGTGAGATAGAGATAGTAATTGGGCTAGAAGTTAAAGTTCCCGTTGAAAGAAAAAATCAGAATAATCAGCAAATTCATGGAATAGTATTGTTTGCAAATGATAGCACCCACAGTGGTCTAGCGTGGCGGAGTGTGAAAAAGTATTCACCTTATTACAAAGACATTGCACATCAAAAAGGGGATACAGAAAATAAAGACTCTAAATCTAGTGCCCTATAGGTCCTCAGGTCTGGGGCTTTTATTGTCTCCTGAGACATTGCAGTAATGATCCATCAAGTGGGATCAGGAGGAAGGGAGTTTGGAGAGATCTGGGAGACAGACACTTTTACAATAAATATCCTGGGATAAAAAAACCACATTGCATCCTAGGCTTTCTAAATAAAGAAAACACTGGTGCATTTCAGGCATAAATTATGCCATAAATTCATTAAAGATACTGAAATTTTGTCCTTTTATACTCCTGTATATTGATTTGAGCCTAAACCATCTCTCCAATAGAACTGCACAGTGACAACCTATGTTCTGGTTGGAAACCTC
Source organism: Dasyornis broadbenti (assembly GCA_013397935.1). NCBI lineage: Eukaryota > Metazoa > Chordata > Aves > Passeriformes > Dasyornithidae > Dasyornis > Dasyornis broadbenti. The sequence continues at coordinate 2,634,386 of VZRN01004254.1, read as the reverse complement.
TTTTCTTCCCTCTAAACATTCACTGTGCATGCGTGTTTACTATGTACAGTTTGAGTCTATTCAACTATATGGTTTCTGACTCCAAGGATTCTAAATCCTGGTGTTTACTTCTGTCCCTACAGACATTCCTTATTTGCTTTTATTTAATATTGTAATCCTTTCATTTCCGGTTACAAATTTTAATGCCCCTTCCTTCAGCTGCTGCATGTCTTCCTCTATTTTAATAGTGAACCTGATTTCCTGGTCTTGTTCCTTATTCATTATGGAGGTTTTTTAGCAATTAGATATGCTTATTGTGTATTTGTTCTTGTCTGTTATTTGCCTATTCATTTGCATAAGTTCTACTCACCTTGGATGCTTCTATCCATTTTAGACTTACATCTGCATCTAATTGCAAAAAGTGCTTCATCTTGAAGTGCAATCTCAGAATTACAACATTTACTCTGATCCTGCTCCATCTTTTTCCTTAACACCATCTGGAGTTCTGAAATAAGTTGACTGCTAGGGAGATGTCTAAATTTGCCTGCCTATTGGGAGATAGGCAGGCTTCTTTATAAGAAGTAAAAAAAAAAACAAAAACAGTTGAACATTCAAACAGCTGTAAGCCATCGAAATGAATATGTATCTCTCTTATTACACTATACAGTCACAGTAAGTTTGGTTCTTCCCATTTCTGTGCTATCATACTTCTCTTATTCCCTGTCTTGTTGATGCTTTGTCTCAAATTATAGCATATAATTTGTCTCTGTTCAGGACAGAGACTGATTTTACTTACAGACTTACTCCCAAGAGACTCACAGCCTTGGTTAAAGACATTGGAAGGTACAGCAATATAAATAGTAATTGCAGTTAAAGCGAAGGTCCTGAAACAGCTTCTTAGAGGGAAGAATCTACTCCATAGCCAAGTCTTTTGTAATTTACCTTTCTTCCACTTTACAGATTCAGTCCTGCACGGGTACGAGCTTTCTGCAGCCTATTGAACTCCTGGCTGCACCTGGCAGAACTCTTCACCAAAACAGAGGAGAGGGAAGCCCCCCCCCCCCCTTTTTTTTTTTTTTTCTGTATTCAGATAAACTTGCAAGATCTGAAAATCATATTCTAGTAGACTTGTCATGTTGAAATAGCAGTGATTTTTACATAGTAGGTGCTAGAATATTTGTAGCACTGATGCAGGAGGGAAGGAGAATAATGGTCACATTAAAAAAACAAAAAACAAAAAACAACCAAGGGAGTAATTTTAAGATGGCATATTTGCAGAGAAAATTACTGCATAGTGCAGAGTGATAGATTACAGTGTATCCTGTTAAGGCTTCAGTACTTAACCTCTATGAATCATTTTGAATTAGAAATGAAAATGAAAATATAAAAATCAGAAGATAATTCATCAGATACCGGATAGGTTTTTTGTGATGTTCTAGCTAAACCAGTAAGTGCTTTTTCTGGTATCAGTGGCAGCAAAAACATGTTCCTGTTTGAGGAGTTTGACAGTTTTCATCACAAGAAGTGATGAGAGCTGAGCCAGAAAAGGGAGATACACTCATTGTTATTTAAGCAATAATAGTGAAGGCAATGTAGTGTAGCTGAAACAAAGAAATTTACAATAAATTTGCACCTCTGACTTCATGTCATGTTTTTGCCAACTTGGCAGAGAATATTAGACTCATATTTGAAGGAAAAAAATCTTCAGTGTTGTTGCTTCTTAAATTTTCTTTGGGATAGAATAGTTTTAAAATCTATTAGTGTTGTTTTGACACAGTTGCAGGATTTTCATTTTGTCTAAATAGGATTTGCATAATCATTGGAATGTAAAAAGAGAGAAAATATAAAATTATACCTTTTGTAAATTAGCACATCTGGTGGAGGAGATAAAAATACAAGATGGCCTAGTGTTTCCATTAGTTTATCAAGTGCTAGAATGCTGCTAGTGTTGTTGGCAAAATTCCTAGTTTGTTTATTAATCAAGCCCTAAGAGTACCTTTTCTCCAGAATACACACACTTTTCCATTTACATTAAAAACATAAAAGTAAATTTTACATGCTGTAAACTCAAGTTCAGACTGAATCTGGCTTGAGAATGCAATGGGATGAATTAGAGAGACTGCCATTAACCTTGCGGACCAGATGAGGTTATGAAACAGTACAGATGACCATAGATAATATAATAGAAAAGACCTCTGACGTAATTCTATGTATTGTCATTGCCAGAACACGAAGTCACCTCCTCTGCGATATCCCTCCTGCCTTAAAATAAAGAAAATTTATTTCAGCTGTTTGCTAGGGGAAAAGAAGAATTCTCCTTTTGCTCTTTGGGGTTTTTTTTTTTGCATTTGGTCTAAATGTTACTTGTGTTCTTGTATTATGTGCGATCATATTTTCTGCCTTACATATTGGGAACTTACCTGCCTGCAGTGATTTAAAGGAAAAGTCTTTCTTGCTCTTAGAGATGTAAATAAAGGTATCACTGGCAAAGCCACTGTGTACTGTGTGGTTAGGTCATTGCAAAGAGGTTTGCTTTGGTTTGTAAGCATCACAGAATGTAATTTTTCATGAGTATCAAAAAAGCTCGCATAAAAATAACTTACCAGTCTAAATGGTTTTTGCCATATATGCAGTATAAGCTCGGTAGTGCAATTCATGTGCTAGTGATGCCTTACTTTCATAGAATCAGATCCTTAATGTTTGAAAAGACCTCTAAGGTCATCATGTCCAGTCATTAACCCAGCACTGCCAAGTCCACCTGGTGGCGGACTGAACCATGGTGGCCCTAAGTGCCACATGGTGTTTTTTGAACTTCCAGGTGCGGTGACTCAACTGCTTCCCTGGGCAGCCTGTTCCAGTGCTTGACAATCTGTTCAGTGGAGAAAATTTTCCTAATACCCAACTTAAACCTGGCACAACTTGAGGGCATTCCCTCTTGTCCTACTGCTTGTTTCTTCAGGGAAGGAACTAAGCCCATCTCGCTACACCCTCCTTTCAGGCAGTTTACTGAGCAATGAGGTCCCCACTGAACCTCCTTTTCTCCAGGCTAGACCTCCCTCAGACCCTGCCACTCCTTATAAAACTTGTGCTCCACACCCTTCACCAGCTCCATTGCCCTTCTTTGGACACACTCCAGCACCTCAAAGTCTTTCTTGTACTGAGGGGCCCAAAAATTGAACACAAATTTTCTCTCCTTTTGTGTAGTTACCACAGCTTGTACTTAAGATCTTACTGCAAAAGGTTTCAAGACTGTGAGTTTTTCTCAATTCTCCTTCAAAATGTTAATAGGTATAATCCTGAGAAAAAGGTTTTGTCTTGTCTAAGGGTTTTTAACTGTACCAGCAGGGCTCTTTAATATTTGAAATTATTTTAACTATGATGTTAGTCAGCCTCTGGCCCTGTATGCCAAATGGAGCCCAAGCAAACATAGAAATCCTTCTTTTTCTATGTAATAAAGCTGAAAATTATTACTGAAAATCTATTCTTTATTTAATATGATGTCTAGCATATCTATCAAAAACTTGTTTGAGAGATTTGAAACAAGTTTTCTTCTGTTTCTGTGCAATGTCAGACAGTCTTTACTAAACAGCACATTCACTAGAAAACTAGATGAAGCCTAAGACATAGACAAAAGTGTTTAAAGGCTGTGTCTCGCAGAAACTTTGCAAAAGTGGTATGTTAAGCATAGATAGCCAGCATGGTGGGTAGCTCCTTTTTTGGGAAACTTAAGACATGACAAATTATAACTGCAGCTGGTGCAAGTGAAGCTGTTAAATTGATTTCCTATAAAAAAAAAATTATAAAAACAACCTTTTTTTTTTCATTTTAAACCTCAGTAACTACTTGACTATTTCAGCAAGTTAAAAACAATACTACTTAAATGACATAACTGCCAGTTTAACTTGACTTTCAGACACTTAACTCTTCCATAATGAGAAGCATTATTCTGGACAGTCCCTAAAGCAAGCAGAACCATGTGAGACCTGGATGAAAAACACAAATTCTATTTCATAGAAAAAAATCAGAATGTAAATGTTGGACTCTAAATTAGAATGAAATTAGGGTCCAAAATACATTCCATAGAAAATTAATGAATATTCCAACTCTACTTTAGCCATAATGTTTCAGCTGGAGAAGAAATTAACACAAATAACTTTGAAATTTTGTAGCGTTTGATTCTACTCTGCATGTCTTCATTTTCAGTGGCTGCTAAGATATGGGATGGTTATTAAATATTACCAATGATTTCCTTTTAGATGTGCTAAAGCTTTCAAATTAAGATATCTGTATCAACCTATGTACTGATCTGTTATAATGTGTTGCTGGGTCCATCTTTCTCTTTTTGTAAGATGACGTGTATTTATGTTGAGCTACAATTTCTAGCTTTGCATTCATAATCAGAAAACTTTGAATTTAATCTCAGACCTTTTCTCCTCAGTTTGTGAGGGTTCTTGTTGGTATTTCATCTGGACTAAGTGCTCACCATGAGTGTAAGCAGACATATTTTTTTGCTGCTAGGATGAATGTATCTGTGTGTTGTGATATTAAGTTCCAAAGTTCTTGCTCATTTGTCAGTGTTCATGGCTCTGGGGAATAATAGATTGTGTTTTTTCTTAGTTCTGAAAGCAGAATATCTCGTAAAACCAGGAATATGCTTTTCATTATTTTTATCTTAGAAGTCATATGATTTATAACACTCTTCCAGTTTGGATGTTCTCCCTGTGAAATGGCATGGTTACCATGCATTTGGAAACAGTTACTACAGTACTCTAGATTGCCATGGTGTTTCCTTTAAACAGTGCTCAAAATGCTTATGCCTTGATATGAAAATGCTCGTGTTCACATATTGTTAACTGTTAATGTTGTTTGCCACTCTATATACCAGGAACCAGTTATAAAATCCCCAGGAAATCTGGAGTTGTTAGTCTGGATGTTTTATCAGCTTGTTCCCTTGTACACATCAACACTGGTGTTAATATTCAGGATTTCCTATCTATTTCTTCCGTCCTTTTATCAAACCACCTAACTAATAGTTTAATGCAAGTTTAGGGTCATGTCAAATTAAACATGCTATATAAATATGTGAATTTTTTTTATACTTCAGTAAAATATTTGCACTCAAGAGAGTTTGAGATTTTTGTCAAATTCATATAACTGCCCAATACGAAAATAACATCGCTTTTAACTTTCTGTTAGTATCCATGGTCATGAAAAAAACTGGTAACAACTGACATAATGGCATTAGAGATATTCTCTCTACTAGATAGAAATATAAAATAAATTGGTACCACACAATCTCACATATTCTGGTAAAAATACAACAAGTCAACATAGTTGGACAGTTGCTTTGGGCCACTTAGGTAGCTGATTTGCAGGGTAAAGAAAATGAAGCAAAAGATATAATAATCTTTCTGTTTAAGTCATTGGCAAAGACTACATACATTTTGGACCTGAAGGATACCTCAGATGTTGAAAAATATGTTTCTCTATAGAATGTTTAAATTTTTCTTTTGTTTTTGTTGTTAAGAGAATCAGCATTAGGAGGGGTTAAGCTGTGCTCTAGTCTTTCATGTGCACTTGTGATTATTGTGCAGGCACTACGACGATTGGTGGTTATCTTTTGTAACTGAGAGCCTGAACTTAGAGTTCTTCTAATGGAGTCTTCTAATACTTGAGCGTGAAAGTCCTCTGTTTATGTTTTGTTTTGCTTTTTTGCTTTCCCTGTTATTTTCCCCATTTTTTATGTTCTAAAGCTTTTAGAATTTTGAGGAATAAGAAAGTTTGTATGTTACCATGGATAACAACTTTAAAATTCTGAACCACAGGTCCAATCAGAGCTTTAGGAATATGTTTGTGAAATTTGCATAGCAGAGGAAAATTACGTATTCACAGAGCTGTTGCTGAAAAATATCCCAGAGTGATTGTGCAGATCCTTGCTCTTTGATTGGCTAATGATAGGGTTTAGTCAATCACAGTTAAGGGAATAGCACATTATGCAGTTATTTAAAAATTAACTTGTGCAAATCAGACATGTATAGTCAATCAGAATGCAAGGAAGTAGATACAGTTTGAGGAAAGAAATAGTCAAATCATTTCAGTAAAGTAACAACCCTTGTGATTGGAAGTGATTGATGTGTCTTTTCTGAAAGTTTTTTTTAAAAAATCGTCTTCCAAGAATGAGAGAGCATCAAGAATATCAGTGTAAGTGTTAGGCCAAAATATGCATAAGAGTTTTCGGCATTTAGTAAAAGCTATGCCATCCTTACCGCTCCATCTACATGGTCACTTTAACAGAAGAACAGGTTTTAGTTTTGCAGTTAACTTAGAGTCTAAGATGTAAACTGAAAGGCCTGGAAACCACATTTTGTGATGTGGTATTCTCACACTGAAGAAACCATTTGCCTTTGTCTCTGTTTCTTTGCCCTTGAATTTATTTTTCCTGAAATCATAACTGGGTCGAAAAGTCCAAATAGCAACTTGAGCTGGGCAATGTACAAATATTTTAAAGATTAATCTGATATTGCTACTTTTGTTCGCTGGGTTCTTTCTTGTGTGTGGGTAAGATCAAGGAAATGGTGTATCCTAACAGCTGCTCTACCATACTTCCAAGTTGCTAAAAACTGTGAGGATTTGATTCATTATCTAGTCTAGTGCTAGAAAGCAACCTGGTTTTCTCAAGAGTCTTATAGATGAAAAAAATTGACTAGTAAGTGCATTCTAGGAAACAGATAGCAGATATGTAATCTGAGTGTTAATACCCACACCGGAATTGACTCAAAACTGTTTTCATTCATATTATGTTTTTCGCATGAAAAGTGATTTAAAATTGCAAAGGGATGTAATTTACTTCCTTTAAAACTTCGTTAGAGAACCAACGTTAATTTTTCACCAGACCTTTCTCTCATTTTCTCATTAAAACTTCCTTAGTTTTGATAAATATATACTGAATATAAAATGCTGACTGTTCAATACGTACAAAAGCATTTATTTAATTCATCCCCTGTGGGATTCATCGTGGAAAAACAGTCTTCCGCCTCTAATTGCTGGGAAATTATTTGCATTTTTAAGACAGGAAAGGCTTGCTTTTCAAGTCCCATCAACTTTCTATTTATTGGTGCTGTCTATGAAGGAATATTTGAGTTACTTTGGCTAAATAGGCTCAAAGGAATAGCACCTTTGCTGATTTAATACTCTCTAACTATTTGAATCAATTGAACATCTGGCCCTCTATGGCTTTCTATTTGATGATTTTGTTTAACTTTTTGTTTTTGAGAAATAGCTCATACCAGAAAATTCAGGCCATCTCTGAATATCTGAGTGATGGGTGATTAATAGAGATCTGCTGGTATGTAGACTAGAGACAGTGAATCTCACCATATTATTAAATGCATTATTGTAAGCATAGTTTGCACTTTTTAAAATGTAGCTGCTGAACCTAATATCCTTTCAGAATTTTGTGCGGGACAAGACTTCGTCATTGGTTAGACTCCAGAAATCTGATTCCAGTTTTAAATATATTACTGAAGAAAAGCTGTGTTACTCCTTAGTGATATGGAGAGTCTATGCATTAACTATATAACTAACCTGAAAGTTCAAAAATCTAAAAAGTAAATATAAGCATATGGTATCAACTGCTGACAAGAATTATGAATTTCGCATATATGGATTTAAGTCAAGTAAGTTCTGCATGTTTATACTAAAGTAACGTTCATAGATGTGCAAACAAAAATTACACACAATGGCAAATTACCCACAAGCCATTACCTTCACTATACTGCAAATGTCTTCCTAAATATTGTGGTTTAACCCCAGGGGTTAAGCACCACACAGCTGCTTGCTCACTCCTGCAGTAGGGTGGGAGAAAGAATCAGAAGAAAATCAGTGAGAAAACTCATGAGTTGAGGTAAAGACGGTTTAATAGGTAAAGCAAAAGCTGCACACAAAAGCAAAGCAAAGCAAGGAATTCTTTCACCCCTTTCCATGGGCAGGCTGATGTTCAGCCAATTCCAGGAGAGCAGGGCTCCATCATGTGCAATGGCTACTTGGAAAGACAAAAGCAGTTACTCTGAATGTCCTTCTCTTTCTCCTTCTTCCTCAGCTTATATACACTGACCTGATGCCATGTAGTGTGGAATGTCCCTTGAGTCAGTTGGGGTCAGCTGTCCAGGCTGTGTCCCCTCCCAGTTTCTTGTGCACCCCCAGCCCGCTCACTGGTGGGGTGGTCTGAGGAGCAGAAAAGGCCTTGATGCCATGCAAGCACTGCTCAGCAGTAATGAACGTAATAAAAATCAAAAGCACTTTAGTTATTTTTTACTACTTTTTGTTCCTGTCCTTTCTTTGTTTGTTACCCCCAGGGTCCATATGGGTTCATTCCCAAGCAGCAGAACAGTTGGAATTTAGCATAATGTTCACAGAAGGTTCTAAATCTTCTTATTGCAAAGAGCTGGGGGATGTAGTTCAGCCACTAAGCACGTGGAGCTTTAGGTTTACAAGAATGAGTCCTTCTTAGAGTGTCACTGTGCTACTTTTGGGATCCTGGCACCCAGAATGAATTAGCTACAGGAAGATTGCACAGAAAAGCCATATGAATTAGTTTATTCCTTTTTTTTAGGCTATTTTCAGGACTGGATTAAGAGACAATTCATAGTTGTTTTTTTTAAGTCCTAGTAAAAACATCCCCTTATTTTTCGTTCAAGTCCTGTTCCATCAGGTGGAATAGTCTCTGAAGGACTCCCCACTCCTACTCATATATACCATATTATTGTTAATTACACTAAGGAAGAGTAAGGTCTAAAATTTCCTTCATTTCCAGACTCAAAGTGCATCCAAATTAAGTCCAGTGCAGTGCCATGAATTGATGGCAGAATTAGTATTTTTAAATATTCTTTATCTGCATTTTGGGTTGATGCTTTATTCACTTAAAAACGTTTGTGGTACAATATATTGTATGTTTATATTCAACATAACAGAATAGCATGATTGACTTATTTTCTATATTGCCTTTGATGTCTTTATTATCAGATGTCTCCAGGGATTACATGTTCTGTAGACAGATTGTCCATCACAAGGAGTTATTTAGAAAGTAACAGAAAGGAAGCTGTTGTATCCTAGCACCAAGGAGATATGGTCGCAAGTGTCCTGGTTTGAAAGGCTTAAGTGACCAGTACAGCTTAGAGTAAATTGCTATTTTAACAGTGCAAATGTGCTGGAATCTGCTCCCTAGCACGTTCTGCTGTAGTGCAGCATAGTTCAACTTCCGTTGAAGTAAGCTCTGCCACTCGCTCTCTGCTATGAGGACATTAAATAAAGAGTGAAACTTAACTACTATTTGACTGGCAGTCTGTTGGCTGTGATTTATGATGGAAGGTTTTCCTATTCGTAGTCCATCAGTTGTCATCATAAAATATTCTTACACTAGTTGGCATTTTGACCAATATTTGGGTTAGTATTAATGCTATTTCTTCCCATAGTATTCCTGTGGGTCAGACTGGTAGTCCTCTTTTTCATCTTGGCTAGCAACTAGCTAATTCTCTTGCCCTTGTGTATTGGAGAAACTCATTCCTCTCTATTTCTGAGTTTTGTCATATGTGCCATAATTGACTAAAAATGAAAGATTCAGGAATGACATCAAAACTTTTCAAGATGAGACATATTGTAAAGACTCCTACAGGAAGACCAGTGCTAAATTAGAAAAATATCCATCCATGACCCAGTATCTGCTCCTGCTCTTTCTCTAAATATTCATAATACCGTGGTAAGACATGGTTTTGTGGTAAGACAGTGTGGTAGGTAAAGGCACAGACTTATTCTATAGACATGTCAAAGAAAAAACAGAAATGGAAATTGTGAATAGTGCCATGGTTATTTGCACAGACAAATACAATTGGTATCAACAGAAAATATTACATGAATAGCTGAGAGTCATGAACAGCAGGAGATAGGCACAGAAAGTGTCTAACCTAACACTGAGAAGCATTGTTGCTGTATTTTATGATAAGCTGGGAGGAAAATATGGACTATTCTTGTCAATATCATCTTTGGTTTAGATCATATCATGTTCGAATACAATCAAAATATATGTACCTTTGAGGAGAAAAAATGAAAGTCTGTGAATAGAGTAGAACTCATTATTAACAAGTTAAGACTTGTTAATAATATGTGGCTATATTGTATTCATTTTCATAGTTGTTCATACTTTGGTTTTGAGTAAACAAATCCTTTATTTCAATATGTAAAATCCTGTTATTCATAAAGGAAGTTCTCAAGCATTGCAGATAATGTTTAAGCTTTTTTAAAAAGTTGCCATTGCATAGTTCAAGACAACATAAGATACTCAATGTTTCTATGCAGTAAATTGTCACAGACAAATGCCAATTCTATATATATATCTCAAGGTTTTTAATCAGCTATCAACAGTGAATACAAGATTATGGGGAAAAAAAAATAAAAGAAATATGGATTTGCCAGCATTGTTTTTTCTCATTTCCTAAAGTAGTCATTTAAATCCAATGTTGCATACTTATTGTCAAGTTCTCCCCCTACTGTTTGTGATAGTTTTAGAAGAAAATCCTCAATATTTTATAATTTAAAACTCCTTTATACATAAATTTACCTACAACAAAGGCAGAGAGAATAGATTTATTCAAATGTACCGTATTAGATGTCAATTGCAGATCATAATAAACCTTGAAGAAAAAAAACCCCCACCATTTACCACGTGGTTTCTTGATGCTAAATATGCATTTTAATGTAAAAGGGAAGAGAAGAGAGCTCTCCTGTTATTCAGTGACACCAGGGGCTCCAGTCAGATGCAGCCAAACACCTCAATGCAACATGAAAAGCTTTGGATTGACTGTATTTAGATGCACTGGTTTGATGTAACAGCAGCTTGCTTGAATTAATGTCCTGTGACAAGCCCTCCCTTGCAAACCTTTAGAAGCAAACTGTTTCTTTGTCTACATTTTAAGCTTGGCTACAGCCTCTGGTAGATTCTGCATTGTTCCTCACATACTGTGTTTTGGACAAAGTCGAATCATCATCTATGAAGGACTAACTACCCAAAGGGTTTAAACCCAATTGCTAGTGGTTTTTCCAGCTTTGACACTTCTCAGTGTGATCCTTACTGCCTTTTGTAAAACAAGCAGACAAGGGAAAAGGCTCCAGAGACTTTCTTCTGTTCATTCTGTAATAGTTTTCTTGCCACGGGAGGCTTAAGAAGATTTGTACTGCCTGCTTTCTTTTCGTTAGCAGTGAGTGCAATGCTGTTGGGTAAGTTAATGTATGAGACTATAAAAGGAAAAGCACAGGAATTTGAAAAAAAGATGTTTTCATTGATGCATTTTTAATGTAATTTTTTCCTTGATTTATTCTTTATGGAGTCAGAGAAAAATAAAGTAACATGTGACAGTTGAGATATTTTCAGTTGTTCTCAGCCAGACAGAGAATTAAAATCTAGCTGTTTCTTGAATGCAATACTATGCTTCACTGATTTTTGGCAGCAGCATGTTAAAATTCTTGTTATTAGACTGACAAAGAAACCTGATTGAATTTTCAACACAATCATACTTCCTGTCATGAAATGTAATAATATTAATGCTATCCTTGTATATCTGTATGCAACAAAATGCATCAATCTGGGAGCCTTACTTTGACCACTATATTGCACTAACCTTCTATATTTAAATTGTCATTAAATGATTTACTCTGTATTTCATTCTGAACGTTTGTTTACTTTAGAGAAAATTGAGCATGTTTGTTGAGAAAATCTCAAGCTTAGCAAACAGATTTTTACTTTCTTTACTATACACTAGTTATTTGCATCAGATTAAATTTGGCTCTCAGCACTTTGATAGTTTTTTGTGTTGTGACTGTTACTGTGTAAATATGGTTATGGACAGAATAGTGTTTTTTTTCAGAAAACTCTGTGCTCATAATATTTGCTATAAACAAATATTATATATCTGCAGAATAAATAATAGATATAAATTTGCCTTAGAGATAACTTTTTTGCAGTTTAAATTTGTATCTGGTGCATTGATGGATAGTAACTCAGGCAGGACATACATGTTTGCATATATGAAGAATGAACATGATGATAATGGTTAACAGTCATTAAAGGATTACTGTATGATAGATCTCTGAATTTTTAAATCATTGCTGCTCATCATCAGCAAATGTAGTCTACTTTAAATTTTTTGTTGTCTATTGCACATGTTTCTGGTCTTTTCCTTTGTTGCCAAACAAACTTTTCTTCTGGGATATAAGTAGTACAATAATGACTTAGGAAAAATACTGGTAACTCAGTTGAAACAGTTCTGTAGGAATTATCTTATTTTTTTCATATTTTAAGGGGTAGGCACAACAACAATTCTCTTTCTGGTAAACCAGTAATTCAAGATTTCTAAAGCAATTCTTAGTGAAATGTACACAGATAGTGCGTGCGTTTTTTAAGTGCCAAGGTTATTGGTTTTTTTTTCCCTGACAGTTACTAGTATACTCTTTGACATTCTGAAATATTCAAGCAGACATAACTGTTGATAGATGTAACTCAGCACTATTTCATATTTATAGAATCACATTAACTCCAGCCACACTTGTCAACAGCTCTGCTCGTTTGATTCCCAAGAGCTGTAGCTTGAAGCATTATCAGTATGTGATATAATTATTCAAGAAAACATTTATACTCTGTTTTATTTTTATTTGCATGCCCATTACTACATATTACCAGACACAGTTGTTCAGCCCTCAGATAACTACAGTCACTGCTTGATGGTTTAATTGTGTTCTATTCCTGTAGTTTTTATAAGACAGAGACGTGCTTCACTGGAGGCTAGCATAGATCATAGCCTAAAAACGGCCCTTACTCATTAGAAGTTGTGTAGTTTGGTCCAGAGAGTATGTCATTTTCCATAGCTGACCATGCTGGTGTTTTGTTTTTGTTGCCTACAATAGCTTAGTGATTTTGAAAGGAGACCTGCTTGCCAAATCTGAAAGTCTGGTTGGTGGTGGTACAGGGGCAGTCCCAGTTGATCAAATTCTACCAGATAGCTCCAAGATCTTGTTCCCTGGCATAATAATCAGAACATCTCTATAAAGCATGTGTGAGCAAACATATGTGCAAGCAACAGATAAATAGATTTTTAAAAATTTAGTATGGTTAGTCTGTAGCTCTCCTTATGAAACACAGGGGTCACACAGCCATTGACTTTCTTATTCCACTTCCTCAACTTGTATGCAGAGATCTATCTTCATTGAAAGTTTTATCTCATGGTAAGCATGAGATAAAATTCTAGCATCACTGAAGTCAATATTGACATTTAACACTTGAATAGAGTCAATCTATCACAGTGTTAGCTTTATGCAATATACCACCTACAGTGAGGAAATCAGGTGAAGAAGGTAAAAATTTCTACAAGGTTCCAACATTGAAGCTTTGAAGTCATACCGTTCAATACTGGGCAGTGACATAGAGGTGCTTATACTCAAAAGGTATTCAGCATAATTCTGATTCACTTCACTTTACTCTACATTTCAAATATTTTGGTGAGTATTTCTCTTTAAAAATGCAATGAGGTACCTTGAGAATACCATTCGTAAATTAATGTGATAGGTGTATTTCTGCTACTGCAAGCCATTATGTGGGCCTTTCTTTTTTCCTTTTAAAGGTCCTTGCTGCAACAATTTTTTTATAAGAAATTTTATAGTTACAAAAAAAAAAAAAAAAGCTTTTCTGTGGCCTTTCAGCAGAATATAATCTGTAATTAATTTTTTTGTAGAGACCGTTTTAACTGTCTCCAAGAACTCTGATCAGCATTCTTCACTCAAACACCCATTGAGTTCAATAGGCATTTTCATGATTAAAAGAAGCAGTAAGGAATGTTGAATAGAGCTATCTTATTCAAATATAAGCAAATTTTTTAGGCTGTGTTTTCATAAGGGAATTAACAACCTAGACATTACACACAGAAAAAGCCTAAGCTTTTATGTGGTATCTGGGTGCCAAAAAGATGGCGTCTACAATTTTAGAGCTATTTGTTATTTTGTCAGTGTGGCTCCAGGCTACATTGCACTGGATAAAACCTTTATTTTACATAACAAATAATGAAATATTGCTGCTTCACTGTCTTTCTTCACATGATTAAAAGAGATTAAATTTGCTTAACATCACTTTACATTAATTTCTGATGCTGCACATGCTATTAATTCTACTCTTGATTTCTGAAATATATGTATAGGATTTTTCTTCTCCCTATAACACAGTCCTCAGCTGCATAACGAGCTAAGACCTCATCAAATGGTTCCACATATTTTAAGGGAAAGAATAATCAAGAAATTGACAAATAGCTTGGCAAAGAGTTCCTAATATTCAACTATCATGTTAATCTAGAACATGAAAATGCCAATGCTCAGATTTCAAACTTGCTTCTATCAAGAGCTCTCTACCCATGTATTGGATACTCTTGCAAGATCTGCCTTTCATAACTTGCATAACTCAGGGAACTGTTTAGTAAGGAAGAGAAGATGGTAAATTGCTTTGTTAATAAGGAGTCTATGTGGGTTGCGGTAGGTAGGTAGGGTGCTAAAAAGGAAAACTAGTTAAGAGCACAATATATTTCCATTGTTCAAAACCATAAAATTTCCTAGGTTAAGAAAATTTGAAAACCAGAGTTTTAATGATTGTGATATGATTAATTTCCTTTGGAGGTAATGGATATACCAAATATATGGAAGGAATTTGCTGTATAAAGAGAAATTTCGTTGAGGAATAAATTTTCCAGACCATGTGAGAGAGATTTAGTGGAAACCTCTATAATTAAAGGCATCACATCAGCGGTGCTTTCTGAGTTGTACAGTATTGTATTGAAGACAATAGAGCTCTCTCATATGTATTCATTTACTTTGGGGCATTCTACCCCTTTGTGATTAGAAGAAAATACTGCAAAAATTGAAATTGCTCCAGGCATATTACTGGGATGTTAACTTGACCTTTGAAACTAAGCAAGTTCCTTGTACAACTTCTTTTTATGTAATTTCAACTCTCCCCAATAATGGCATAGTCAGCTCCTGATCCGCACTGAGATTTCTGTTTTGGAGCTCCTCCTGGCCTACTCTTAGCCATAGTGTAAGATACAGAATATTTATTGCTTTTATGAACAGGCCTCTGCTTTCCTGGATTTATTTTTAACTCTAGCTGGAGACTACCTTTTCTGTGTAAATTCTGCTTCTCTTTTTCTGTTTCTCTGTCCTTATTTCTTGATGCTTTCTCAAGCATTTATTCTCTAGCCTGTTGTTCCTGTCTTCTTTTCATTCCTCTAGTGCTGCATATTAGAGCAGTTGCTTTTGCACATTCTCCTTGTGCACTGCCATGCACTGTGGGTAGCATAAATAACTCAGAGACATAGTTTATAGGCTTAACATTTGCAATCAGGTTCTCCTCTTATTTACTTTACCACATGACAGAAAAGCAGTGCAAATACAAATGGGAATGCAAAGGAGTAATGTGTGTTTCAAACTAAAGGGAATGCTAACCAGCACCAAAATCAAAGCCAAAATGTATCTCTCATGAACCTGAGTCCTTTACATGAGATGAAAATACGACAGTTATGCGTGCGTGTGTGTGTGTGCGCAGATATATATATAAAATATAAAGAATATATGTGTCTCATAGGTTTTAGATACATACAATTGCTCTTTGAGGGTAAGTGCTCTCACATGAATAAAGTTCTGTAGAGAGCTTCACTTTGTAGAAAACCATTACATTTAGGTCTGACAGGTCTTGATAGCTGGTTTCATGGGACCTGTTGAGAACTTTAATTCAAAGCACTATTACGTTGAGCTGCATTGCAGCTCTAGCTGCACTCCCAGATCAACAGAGAGTTCTCTCACAGGCTTACTTGAAACATTTTAGCAAGGTGTTTATCTGTGATAAGTCATTATTGCTTCTGATATGGGAGGTCCTTGGTGACCAGCCAGAGAATCTTTATCTCAGTCATTTGTTCTTTTCAAGTGTCTTTCATTATGGCTCTGTTGAATTCAGCAGATTTATATTGTTCAGGCCTGATAAGTAGTTCATTGATCAGATTTCTTTCTATGAAGAGAGAATGCAGGAGAAAAGTATAATCTGTGCTACTTGTACTTCTGCTGACTGAGAGTAATGCAATATGATACTCCCATTTTCTTGTGGAGTTTCCATAGGCTAAACCTGAATGGGTACATTTTATGGTCCATTTGGCATGCTTTATATATCTGTTCATACTAGAACTGATATCCTTTTTATCAAAGTCCATCTTTTATGGCACTATATAGAGTTTTATTTTATGGTTTTTCCATAGCAGAGAACTGGAATGGTATCCATTAACACAAAAGACCCTTCAGTATCCCTGTCATTAGACTGACTTTGTTCAGCACCTCTTGCATGATACAGCTGTATAAATCTTTAACCTCTATAAAAGTACCCTTTAAATCAATAACAATAATTGAATAAAAGGATTAATGTGCTGGAATCGCTTGAGAATGCTTCTATTCATGGGGTTGGCAAGTGTCTATGAACAGTCAAACAGTTAATAAACATCTGTGGTAATTCATATCTTTAATAAACATTTACCTGGTTTGAATAGTCTCTCTTCATAGACTTTTCAACACATAAAAAAATTAACTGTTTCACCTGTTTCATGAGGTAGCAAAATTTGTGTGTGCTATATTATTGTGGGTTGACCTTTTAAAAGCTTGGTAACTCATCTGAAGAAGTCTATAAGGTGTGGGAGATGTAAAAATTACTAGCATTCCTATGGCTTGACTCAATTGCTGCTGGGCTTTAGTAAATGGTGGTGTGTATGTTTTTACTCAAATTTAGTGTCTTAAATAACATTCATAAATTTGGAAAAGGATTTTTTGTATCTGCCATATTAAGCACCTGTCTTCCTATACAGCAAAATAGGTTTGCAGTAATTAGATTTGGAATTCCAGGTCAGTGTTAAGGAACTGAATCCTCTTAGAGTTTACTCCTTGCCTTTAAATGTGACCTGTGCTAAGAAAAAATTACTTGGTTTCTGTCAATTTCACTGCACAAGGTCCTTGGGGCTGCAGAGGAGATATGGCTGTTAGACTGAAGGGAAGGCTGTTACCTTCTCACAGTTCTGAGATAGATAGTTCAAGGAGAAGAATTTCTTTGCATTTTCTGAAATTTCTTCCAAGTATTACTTTGAGGTATAAATTAGTCTCCTGAAAACAATTATATGAGCGATTTCTTGGCTGGCAGAAGAGAAGGATGACCTCTATATGTACATGTGTATATGAACAAGTGGTAGGCTTACTGGGAGTGGGAATGAATGGCAGCTGGAGAATCTGCTCTGAATAAAACTAAGACTGCAGCTAGCTTGCCATCAGGACAGGTTTCTGGCACTCTTATGACTCTTGAATGAGTATAGTTTTATTTGCTCTTAGGTATACTAATTAGAATTTATTTTTAATTTAATCACGCCATTTTCTTCTTGATATATCAGAGATCCTTTTACTATGTAGACATCTTGTTGTTATAGTCTCCTAGCAACAGAAACTTTTCTTAAGCTGACATTTACAATCTCAAGAGTTCTGTGTCCAAATTACTTTGAATAGCCTTAATTTTCCACAGAGTTTCTAAAATTCAATCAATCTCATCTTTTGTTAGTTTTATTTTCTAACAAAGGCATGTGATTAAGTTATTTCCTGAGCCTTGATTATAATCCCAAATGTATTTCAGNGTTCAAAGAAAAATTAGATAATGACTGTATATTTGGATGCTGGTTGTAAAGCACAAAAAAAAAAAGAAAAAATAAAAAAAACTCAACCCATTCTGCCTACATCTTGAATTAGATACATTACTAAGATATATTGTTTCTCAAGTATCCTCAGAACCAGTGATCTTGAAGAGAACTTCGGTTTTCCTTTTAACTCACACAGAACCTCTGCAGTTACTGTTAATCAAAGCCATTGATCATTGTTAACAAAATTTGTACCATATGGTCTCACTGCCTGACATTTGCAAGTGGCAATGGAAGGAAAGCAGAAATATCTGTTTGCAAACTTCTGAATACTTTCTGTGGTCATAAGGGTGCTCTGTTGCCCATGTAAATAGAGAAATTAAGGGGCAAAATTTGAGACCAGAAAAGACACAAAGTATTTGTTTATGCAAATCCAATTCATATCAGTGGAGAATGGTGACAGTTACAGATCCATCACACACAGTGCATCAAGGGGTCCTCTGAATACTCTGCAGACATTGCCAGATTTTATGCTATGTGAGTGCCTCCCACAAAGCTGCCTGAGATTACAAAAGACCTGAAACCATTGTCATCATCATTAATGTGTATGCAGCAAGTACACACACTATGTACAACAGGGTTGTCTTGCACCCTGAGGTCCTGGTTGTGTGTGCTGTGGTGATGCCCAAAACTGACTGTCATGCAGGAGCAAGTTTACAGCCTTAGTTTTTCAAGGGTATCTGATTTTTGCATACTCTAAACAAATGTGTATTTTCATAATATCCTAGGATCACTGTTTCAGGGAGAGCTTGAGTATAGGAAAGTTTAGATGCATGCTAGCGCTTGGGCCAGACATCCTCATAGTGATCTCTGAGTTCACCTTAATTCATTGTGACCAATAAAGCCACTGAATGGCTGAACGCCTTTGTTCGTTGCTTGTTTCTGTCTGGCCTCTAACGGTCTTTATGCAGTCATAAACCTCCAATTATTTCTACACTATTTCTGTTGTGCTTGTCTCTGGAACTGCCTGTGTATTACCAAGGTGTACGTACTTGCAAAGTGCAGATCCATTAGTTCCTATCTATCAATTTATACACATACATAAACAAGTATTTACTGTAGTACTACGTAGGGAGGGGTTGTAGTGCAAATACGTACATAGGTTTCCATGCATTTTGATTACCATGGTGTAGATAGAAGTGAACTTTTTTCCCCCATTTCTTGTTAAATCTGTCACTGCTCATTAAAAAAAAAANCGTTTTACAATTTTGAATGGCTATAAAAAAAAAAAAAAAAAAAAGAAAAAAAAAAAAAAGAAAAAAATTCAGTTCCTGGGAATTCAAAATTTCATCAAGAAGCAGTTGCTGGCAGTAAATTATGTGTTTCCTTCTCATGGATTTGTACAACAGTATATTCAGGAAAGTAAATGTAATGTGTGAAGTAATATGACAGTATTAGGTTTTTTCTACTTGCCTGATCTCTGTTTTTTCCTTATTTTTTAATTCAAGTACCATATGGTCTACTGCTTCCCTGGGATTCTGACACCACTTTTGGACTGCCTAGGCCTGATTATAATCTATGCAGCTCAGTTTATTTTAAGACATACTACAATCACGGTACCAGTCTGTTTCTTAGTTATATGCGTTACGTAAATATAAATACCACCATCTCATATATAAAGATGCATTACGTTCTGTATATAATAGGATTCTGGTAATACTCTATGGCTCTGTGGAATCAAAATGGTTAAAGTAAATTAGGAGCCAGATACCTGTGAAGATACAAATTTGGGAGGGAGCTGGTTCTGGGAGACTTGGCAGTCACTAGCTTGGGGAGACTCCTCACAAGCCTTGCACTAGGCCACTATGGAAGCATGAAAAGAAATTAAGTAATTCTAAAAGAAGCCAGGTGGATTTCCAACTTATGTTGTAGATTATTTTAGGCTTGTTTTTGTGAAATAATTTCCTTTTAACAAATCGTAATTTACTAATCTTGAAACATTTCTATTTTGGCATCCCTTGACTTGGTCACTCATTGTCTTTGTAAGGGCTGATATCTTCTGCTGGTATCTGTTTGGCATAGGTTTAGAATCACACAGGGATGAAATGCATTTACTGGCATGTGGGAAAATCTTCACAGTCTATGTGTGCTTAAGTCCTGCATTGTATTACCTCCTTGGAAGAAATGAAGTAGAAATATGTTGTTCCAGACCTTATTCCTCCATGGGTAAGTGTAAGAAGGAACAGAAATGAGTGAAGTTCCCACTCCTGTAGAGATCAAAAGCTCCAAGTTCTTGGCACATTCTTCTGTAGTTCCAAAATTCTGTGATGCTGAAAACAGAAAGCCCTGTTTAATAAATGTATTTAATAAGGAGATGGCTGCTACAGATTAAAGTAGATGAAATATTACAGCAGATTGATCCGTGAACCAACTGCCTCAGGCCTGCTCCTTACTCACAGCCTTTCATTCCTCATGATTTCGTGCAGCACATCATCTCTTGCCAGCTACTTTCTCTCTGATCAAATGATTACCTCACAGCCTTAGGTTCCATCCCCATACTTACGTGGGTCCTCCCAGGACAAACTGAATCCCTGATAACTGTTTCAAATGTGGGCAGGAGACTTACAGTTCATACCTATAGTATTTAGAAGAGAACTCAATGCTTCTGAGGTCAAACTTGTTGCCTATTCTGTCTGTGATACCTTTACATTTTTAAGCCACATGACCATGATGGCAGCGTTCTCAAGACATTCCCAGTTATCATCAGACCTCCACTTGGCATTTGCCTCTTCAAAAAATCCTTGGCATAAGCAGGATGTACATATGCCAACACAAAACTTCCCTCCATAACTGTCCAGATGCTTCTAGCATTTAGAATTTATTAAATCGTCATCTCTGGGATTGATAGGTTTCTTTTTTTGTATTAATTACAGAGAATCATGCAATACTAAACTGTCCATTTTTCATATGGAAAAATGATCTTTATACATTATACATTAAAGCTTTATACAAAGCTTTAAGGTTTGTGCCTATAGAAGTATGAAAAAAGACACCAGTGGTGCTTATATAAATTCAGGAAAAAATGGTAACCTAGGTATTAAGACTTATATTTAAATACATATTGTTTCCACTTTGCTGTAGAAAATAAATTAGATATTGGTTTCTGATCCAGATGAGTGTTTTCTTTCGTTCTTTCTTTTTGAAAGTACACTCTATATATATTATGAGTTGTCCTAAGACTAGGAATTCACAAAGGACTCTCACATTATCCTCTGTGTAAGGAATAATAATGCAGTCCTTGCAATGATTAGTAATTAACTTATTGAAAGATAACCTTTTTCATGGAAATGAACCACTGACAAATTTATCTGAAAAATCAACCCTCAATTCCTGAAATATGTGGTTATCTCTTTATGCTTGACTTCTGTTTTTGCCATGATACTTTATTTCCTTTTGAAGCCATATAAAAAAAGAAAAAAAAAAAAAACCCCACACTAATTTGACAATTTTTAAAGAAGCCTAACTGTTTTTGGGGGTTTTTTTGGCTTTTTTTTGGCTTTTTTTTGTTTTGTTTTGTTTTTTTGTTTGTTTGTTTTTTGTTTTTTGTTTTTAATGATTGCTGCTTTGAAATACGTTTTTCTGTCTCTTTCTGTCTCTGTTTTTTTCTATCACTTCTGCATAGTGATACTACAGCTTAGCAGGTTAGGAGGTGTTTTGGCCACAAGTATCTTTCTGTAGTTCAGTGCCAAGGAGAGCACTGTGCTCTATGTACCTGACCTGTTATTTACATTAGCAACTGGCTGCGAGATGGAGCTGGTAATCTGAGCTTGCTTTAGAAGTTGTGGGATTCTGTCAAATATCCATTATTAGCAACTGACTTTCTTTTTTAAGTACTTGCTCTAATTTCTATTTACAGATGATATAGAATACAGATAACAGTGAACTC
The DNA here is from genome assembly GCA_013397935.1 of Dasyornis broadbenti. Taxonomy (NCBI): domain Eukaryota; kingdom Metazoa; phylum Chordata; class Aves; order Passeriformes; family Dasyornithidae; genus Dasyornis; species Dasyornis broadbenti. The sequence continues at coordinate 2,612,723 of VZRN01004254.1, read as the reverse complement.
TTAGATCATTATTTAATTATTGCTGATTTTTGTAGTGATGGTGGACTGTACAGAAAGGGGATTTAAGGCAGGGAAGTTTAATACTACCAATAATAGCTAGAATCATCATTTTAGCTAATTTAAAACAGACGTGATGGTTGCAAATAGTATTTGTGATGCCGCTTTTTATATCAAAGTTGGTTATAACTAACTAATTTTGCATTATGTGTTTAGTTTCAAGAACTCTGGCTTAAACCAGTCCTAGACACTGAATGCTAGAGTTTTAAGAACTCTAGCTTAAAATTAAAAATCTCTTTCAGTACTTAAAAATTAAGGTTTGAATCCAACAAAGTGTAGATACAGCATCTTGCTCTTGGTCTTGTTAATCCCCATGAGATTCCCATGGACCATTTCTCAAACTTGTCCATGTCCCTCTGGATGTCATTCCATTCTCCAGGTATCCCAACCTGCTTGGCTTCATGTGGAAATTTGTCAAGGGTGCTCTTGATCCCTTTATCTATGTCATTAATGAAGATATTAAATAACACTGTTCCCAATAAGGACCCCCGAGGGACACCGCTTGTTGCTGATGCCCATTGGGACTCTGAGCTGTTGACCACTACCCTAAGGATGTGACTAATGCAACCAGCTTCTTTTCCATCTAACTGCCCACCCAGTGAATCTACCTCTTTCCAATTTGCAGAGAAGGATGTTGTGGGAGACCATGTCAAAGATTTTACTTGAGCTATTAGAAGACTTTTTACTTTGGCTGAGAGGAGAGTTGATGAGTTCAGTAGGGCAGAGTTTGGTATTTGGCTTACACTCCTCATAGTGTCCTTGAAAGGCATATTTTTATCCCCTAAGAAGTAAATTCCCGCTTAAACACCAGAGTGTGACAAGTTTTGATTTATCCAGGCATGGCACAGTCCAGGAGGTTGTAAAATATCCTATGAAATAGACCTTCTTCATCACAGAATTGTTGGCTGCATTCTGAAAACTATACAACTGTGCAAAGCAGTGATGTATTTTGTTCATTGAGAATATGACATTAGCAGGTGCTGTTGATGGAAAATAGCATCTCAGATATTCTCCTTTTCACAATACTATGATTGATTATCAATGTGCCAAAAAGTCAGTAAGGCTGCCCTGAATACATAAAATGTCATTATCTTCTGAATAAAATATTTAAACCTTAAGAACCCCTTTTTGTACTTGCAGTGAAAACTTTCAGACCTGGAACAGCTGCGATTGTTTTTTTCTTTCTTTTTTTAGTATCAATGACTGAGTCTTGTTTCACTTTTTGACTTGATCTGCTTATGTGACCTTTTATATTAAGGTCATGCCTTTCAGCTTGTTGAGATTGTCCTATTGCTCAATTCAAGAAAAAAAAATATAAAGCTTCAAAAGCTTAAAGTTATATCAAGTAATAGTGATAATTAGAGTTACAGAAGTTTAAGAAAATCCTCCCAAGAAACAGTGAGATTTGTGGGGGTTTTTATTATTTTTCCTTTAAAATCTGTAGTTTCTTGTCTTGACTAGAAGAGTACTGCTCAAGCTTACTGTGAAAAGAGCCATGCTATCACATCTTCAGTTTCTCTGGAACATGACATGAAGCATGGACATTTGCCTGTGTCTTTCTATAAATGAACGTCAAATCAATCACTTTGTAACTTCCTCTACTGTAAAAATATTCTTGTAATTCATAATGAAGATCATGTTGGTGGATCTGTGATAGTCCTGTGTTTGTACAGTTCTTGTATCTCTGAATTCCACATATTAAAAACATTCAGTGACATAAAACTTCCAGTCAAATGTAAGAAACTGTGAACATTTGTGAAGCAAAAATAACTTTTTTAATTTAGAGGAGGTTTTGACTGAAAAAAATAGATTCTCAAAATGAATTTTCTTTATTATGTTTTGTAAAATAAGATTTTATTGGTGTCTTAGCACTCCTAGTACTTACCTTTGTAGAAAAATTCTTCATGACAGTATCAGAAAAAAGGGCCATTTTATGTACTAGAACATTGTCTGTCTTTTCATAGCTAAAAATTCCTTGTACTTCCACATATTTATTTCATATTTAAAATATGTGGTTATATATTTCTGTTGTTTTTAACAGCAGATATATACCTTGCCAATAAAATAAAAGCATTCAGTTTACTCCTGTGATAACATCAAAAACTAAATAGCATTTCAAATGTGAAGACATATGATTTGCCCTGAATTTTGTATTCTGCTGATTAAGCAGCAGACCTACAATTATCTGACAGAGGCTGCCTTCTTGACATTTTCCAACTTATTTTTTTATCCTCAAGTAGAGCTGTGCATTTTGCATAAGATGTAGATAATCATGTAAACTAGTTGCATCACTGGAGTATTTTTATTTCAAATACATTGAGGGGTGTGTACATGATCTTAAAATAGATTTTTCAAATCTCATCTAATGTCTATCTTCAACTGATTTAAATTGGTTTTGGATCTCTTTCCCTCACCTTCCCTATCAAGGCAAAATCTATTTAAATTTAAATATACAAAAATATATGAGCCACTTAGAATACATCTGCAGAAATTTAAGTATTGACATGGTGCCTGATAGTTAATCCATACTTTCTTTCCTTCCCTTTAACATAAGTACTGCACCCTCACTCCCATGCTATGTTCAGCATTTTGCATAAATATTTAGAGCCGCTCTGCTAGAGCAAAGCAATGGGACTCCTCCAAACAGTTAATTATTTGTACAAGTGTTGAAAGGTTTGGTGCCCTTGTAGGTTAGAGTTTCTGGTACCGTTTTCTCTGAAAACACCAAGTGTACTCTAAAATGACTTACCCTCCTTTGTAGGGGTTAATGTTAGCTGCTGGTGCAGATCTCTCAGTTTTCCTATAGGACCAAAGTACAGATTTACTGAACTGTCAAATACCATAAATGCTAGCTGTATATCATTCTCAGTTTGGCTCAGGCCAAAGCATTTGATGTATAATATAGTGCCATAGGTTGTGCATGCACAGAAATTGCACAGACAAGTATTTGTCTCTCTTCTTCAGCTGTCAGCCCAGATACATCATCATATATCATTATCACTTCGAGCAATGACGTTGAAACCTCTTCAGCAGTAGTATACTTACTGTACATATATAATATATGGTAGCTGCCTCCCTGTGGAGAGTTTCAAAGGTATAGACACCTCATTTAAGCATTAAAATAAGTTAATTTTCCCTTACATCATGAAAAAGAAAAGTTTGTATTGGTGCTTAACATTCTCCTTGTTGTGAGAATACAATGCTGTACTCATACAGCACTAAGAGGAAAAGGTATCGTTTGCCTGCAATATCCTTTAGAAAAGGTTGTGCTAAATTAGCAACAGAAGAAACACGTACCTAGGGCATTTAAGTTCTCAGATTCTGACAATTTCATATCTCATAACCTGTGGAAAAGAAAAAATTTCCAAATTGCACTCTTAATTTTCTGAAAGAGTAGCAGACCTTGGTACTTTGCCCGATTTTGAAAACCATTTGGATGCTCAAAGATCCACCTTTGGGCTACGAAGGACACCCAGCTGCTTTGGAAGGTACAGAAGGAGTTGCCTTTCAGTTTATGCCAAATTTATCTCCTTTTGCTAATTATGCAAAGCATTTATCTGTGTTTTGGAGCACCTATTAAAATGCATTTTTAGATTTTTTTCTTTTAGTCTCCCCATATGAAACCATTGTGTGACCTGCTAAAGTGTTTGAAAATCTTCTGCTTGTTACAGTTATTGGACTGTCAGGAAAATTGTATTCCGTTTGCTGGAGACTCTTAGGTGTACTCCAGCACACACCAGTTTAATGTTCTCTGCACTTGAGCTCTTTGTCCATATGGAGCTTTGGATGAATTTTATGATTTTTGAAATGATCAGTGCTAATTGTTGATACTACAGGAAAGAGAATTTCATAGAGCAGGTAAAACTGTCACTAGAGGTATGAACTATTCAGTATTCATGGGTTAATTGTTCCCAGTTACTACTAGGTGCGGAGAGTTTTGGGATTTAGTTTGGAGATAATTTGGTCACTTGTCCAATGGATACCCAGATTAGAGCATCAAACTGATTTCCTATGAATAACTGAGCAACAGTTAAATGGCAGAAAATTTGCAATGGTAACAGTTTGTTCAACAGACTACTGTAATAGTGATTTTAACAAAATTGGACGTAAAAAATTAATAATTTAAAAATGCATGTATGCTAATTGTTGCTTTTCAAATATTTATAAATAGCTGTAATCTTAATTTCTACTTTTCCCATATATAAAATAAAATGGGTTTTAATCTGTAAACATTTTAAACACCAGAACTTTTATAATTTCTAGTAAAAGATGAGCTTATTTCCAAAATACCCTTTTAAATCCATACAAAGGATTGTAATGACTACAAGATGAGCTGAAGAAGAGAGAATGAAAAGTGCACTTCATTGGGGTTTAAATGTAGTTCCTTAGGTCTTTTCTTTGTCTTTATGTTTGTACAGTCAAAGAATAAAGATTAATACCAGTAAATTAGCTTTGCAAGTATAGTTGGAAGTAAAAGCATAAAGATGGTAAAGGAAAAATATTTGACTTTTAAGATAGCATGAAAATTACGTGTATTTTATATGCCTACATGTAAGTACAGTAACTCTAAGAGTATAATTTACTAAAAATCCAATTTCTCAAGGATTTTGTCAAACCTTTAATTAACCCTCTGAAAACTCAGAAGGATGAAACCTTTTCCCTGCTATGATGGCAGATTTTCACAGCTGTCTGAAATAATAGAAAGTAATTGTGTAAGCTCAGAAAAATAGAAATAGTCAATTCTTTCAATTGTTCTTCCTAAAATTATTTTTCTGATGTTCTAATGCTCAGGCTGACAAACCAATATAAAACCTGTTCTTCATCTTTTCTTGTTCCTGGGGGACAGTATGCCACATCTTTCCAAACAAAAGGGGGTAAAAAAACTTCATAGAACTAAAGGAAGTGAAAAGCACCAGGATGTATCTTACGCATAATAAGCTGAAGATTTAGATATTTCATTTGTTATGACAGTGGAAAATTCATGAAATTACCTTAGAGACTGAGCAAAGCTTGAAAATTTAAGAGAAAAACACTCTATTTGATGGAGACTTGAAACAGAATCACTAAAAATTATGAGCAAAGAGATTGCTGAAGCAATTTTTTAAAATAATATTTATTTATTAGCTTCTCTTCCCATAAATCTGTTTCATATCTAAGGAAGGTGGGAAAGGAAAATTAGTATAAGTTTTGAAAAAGGAAGCTAAACAGCTCCATCTTTTCATTTAAAGAATTTGAAATCCAAGCTCTGCAAAGACAGATCAGTTAAGACAGTTAATCACGTGTCAACTCAAGCAGGCATTGGGAACTCACACTTGCAAAATGAAAGCAGTTGATCAGCTCTTGTGTGGAGATCTCTGCAATTAGTTGGCTATTGATTTACAAATTTGATTGACTGAAATAGTTTTATTAAAATCAATAATTTTAGTTATAAATCCAAATCTGAATCAGCTAAGGTTTTTGTAGAAGATACTATCCTTAGATGAAGGATATATTTTCTGTGTTATTGAACAGATATAAGGGCCAGAAATTAAAGCTCAGCTGAAGGATATCCATGTGTCCATTTTTGAAAATAAAACTCAATGTTTTGTATGGATATCCCTGGCTTTCTCCAAATTGAAGTATTTAAGCAGTATAAAAGCAGAAGTAAAACTTAGATTAAATGTTTTGGTGGTTGAACTATTAGTCATAGTGGCCTACTTTGAAAATTATTTTGATGGCTTTACTTTTTTTGAATAAGTGCAGCAGAGTAAACTGGTAAATAGCAATTTAGTACAAACCAAATCCAGCAGATCTCAGAATGCTAAGTAGTGCTGCAAAGCAGTTGTAATGCAAGGACATAAGAATAGGATGGGAAGATTTATTTACTTTTCTCTGAGTATTGCTTATGGGGTGTATACTTGACCTTAATGTTATTTTACCACAACTTCCTTGTATTTCACTGAATCCTAATATTTAGAGATTGGAAGTGTACTCATTTTAAGCTGTAAGAATTTCAGGACAGATGGATGAACAGAGATCATCACTGACTTGCATTCTTTGAATGCCATCTGGTTAGCAAATACTAGCAGGACAGAAGTAACATATGTTGTTTGGCTGGCCCTGTGTCTTGTCAGGAAACACAGTAGACTGGCATGGTCCAGGGCACTTTCAGTGTTTCAGAAACAGTGAAGATCTTCACAGGTGTAAGAAATTCTCACCGAGAATGGAGATGGCTGTAGGAATATTTAGCAGCACTATCGAAATCCCAAGCAGATGTTTATCTTTGAACTTCATATATAGGGGACATACAAACTATGGCTTTTGAATTCATCTTGCTAACACCGAGTGCATCCAGATTCTTGTTTAACTAACTGCAGGTCATTTATTCTTCTGGCCCGTATTTGAAAGTGGGAGGACATTGTCTGAATTGGTAGAAGAAAACACATGGGTTACACTGTGTAAGGAAAACCTTTTTCTAGGTTACTGCTGCTCTCCACTTCAGGGAGTCTGGTTCCCTTTCAAACTGGAGCTGAAAATTAAAGCAAAGACATGTCCCGGTTGGAAAGAGACAGATAAAGTTGGTGCTCCTACTGTCTGGTTCATCCCTGCTTTTTCCTCACCCTCTTAAACCTTTTTCCAAGGATCAAATAAGCACAGCCTCATTGCAGCCCAGCAGCACAGACATGGCCGCTGCCCTTGCCCAATGTCGCAAAGGGGAGCGAAATCGGCCTCTCTCTAACACTCACTGCTAAATTCATGCCCAAAGGTGAACAAGTCTTAGGAAAGGTGTAGAACAAGTATACACATTTTAAGAATCTCACTAACCAGCGAGAGACTGGCATCAACCTTTACTAGGCACATTGGATTACAAAAGAAAATGTGTGAGGTCAGCTCAAGCCAGCTATTTCATAAGAGTGAAATTTGATTAAGGCCAGGCTATGACCCAGCTAGATGGGGCCAGAGATGGTCTGAACAGTTTTGCCATTAATTTAAGTGGGAGCAAAGTCTTCTGCCAGCCTATAATCTTTGTCATTTATAGTTTGTGATTTCATTATTAAAGCAAGCTGTTTGCTGAAGATCAGAGGCAGAATTTTTATAGATTACTATAGAGCTAGTATTTTATCTTGGCTTCTGGTATAACTATAGCTTGTTTATTAGCTGTCAAGCAGCCCTGCACTCAAGTATATAAATAGCATTAGGAAAAAATGCATTTAACTTTTAAAAATCTAAATTCACTTCCTATGTAAAAATAAATTTGCTTAGAAAGTTGTTAGTATTCAGCAGATAAAGCTGTTTCATTTTTGTCAGGCTTTCACTTTACTGCTTTTTTAACAAGATAAAATATCCATTGAAAGTACAATCATAATGAAATGGCACAATATAAATAGATGACTTTCATCATAATGCACTGTTTTTAGAAATGTACATAATTCAAACCATTATGTTTCTTGACTTCTTGCCAATTAAGTTTAGTCATCTAGGGGCTGTGAATTTTAATGAGAAAACTGAATGGTCTTTTGCAGATAAAATCTGTTGGCAGGAACACAATCAAACAAGGAAAGGTGTAATCTTTTTCCCTTATTGCTCTAAGTATCATAAAAAAGATAAGAGAAAAAAATGAAGTGGCAGGAGAAACAAAACAAGTGTGAGAAAATGCTTTATAGCTTTTATTTAGATTGAATATTTAAAAAATCTTTGTTTACTACCCCTTGAAATCAGCATGATAGGTTTGAAAGTTGGAAGAGATGTTAAACACACCTATGAGGAAATTAAAATGAGAAGCAAACCTTAGACAATAGCTGTTACACTGCGATTATTCAGACAGTTCTAATGAACCTCTTTAGAAAAATTCTGGATCCAGAATCATAAAGAAAAAGAAATAGGAGTGACATTAGATACTTCAGATGGTAAACTGTGGCCCATGTATCTAACTTTCAGTGGACAAACCAGAATCCCCTGGGGATTAGAATTAGATTAGCTAAATGCCTAACAGCTGTCTCACAGGCATGAGACTAGATAAAGCAACCAAGCTGTAAATCTGTGCAAACTGCATGAAAGGCTACATAATGCAATTTGATTAGTTTAGGACTTGCATTAATGTGGTTGTGAATAAAAATAACCCACCAACAAATCCTCTCCTAATTTTAACAGCTACTGAAGAGAAAAATTTAACAGACGGATCATTATGAGGTATGAGTCTACAATGAATTTACATTGTGATCAAAGAAAAAAACCGGAATTACTAATCCCCATGAAGAAAAAGTTCTAATCTCTGTGTAGAAAGGCATATATTTGAGGTTTTAACTCGGATTAATAGGTGGCTTTCATGGAATACCAATGCCCTTTGCATTTTTTTAAAAATGAAAAATATAAACACCTATTGATTTGCGTTCAAGGATGAAATATGTGATGTGGTATATGTCTCAGTAGATAGATATACACTATTAAAATATAACCTATGGTAACTATTGGTTAGTAACTGATTTGTTTTCTATAATTTTATATAGCTATAGATTATAGCATTTGGAAGCAAGAATGGTAGGAATATTGACTTAATTTCTTAAACCTAAAGAGTCTGTTTCATAATATTTCTTGTCTACTCAAAATTGTACGTCTTTTATTCAGTTAAATTTGATCACAGAAAAATAAATGCCATTTAATGAGTGCTTTGTTTGTAAGACATTTGTGAGCTGTAAATTTTATGTCTAAAGTAATCAAGAGATAATAACCATTAGATGATTAAAATACAGGAAGATCAGTGACCTGTGTTCTCTCTTCGAATGCTCTCCATATCGTCTTACTATTTATGTATGGATTGCTACATTAATAATAATACAGATTTTTCAGTTCCACATACTGAAAGAAAGGGAAGTTTCATCAGATTATCAGACTCTTGGTTTCAGCAAGACTAAAATCAGCCTTCCTGTATGAAGCACTGGGTTCTCAACGGTTTGGGAGCCAAGTAGGATGCCTCCGTAATTTTATTGAATGCAAGTAGATAGAAAGTTGTTCTATGTATTTTTAGAGTCAGAAGTCATAGAGCCATAGTTTGCACAAAAGTAAAGCCCAAGGTAATAAGCGAGCTGTACTGAATCAGGTGCTAGTGGGGTAACACAGCTTCTGGCTAGGTAGATAGAGCACATGCAGAATAAATTAATGTACTCGGTTTCTCTACATTGTCCCATAAGTGCCCACAGCCACAGAGCAGGTAGTTCCCTATCTCTCCCATATGCGCTGAGAATTCGCCATCTAAGAGTTTCCCTGCTTCTATCCCTGAGAGTCCTGATAGTATAATACGTTTTATATCTTTTTAATACAGGGCACTATTGCAATAAAGCACCTGTAATTCCAATTCTAAAGCCTATCTGCTTTGCATATGATGCTTAAATGCTCATTTGACTCAAATCAGATTTCCCTCAGTGATAACTGCAATCACTGGTCTACGGAGAGTGCTAGTCTCTCTGTTTCAGCAGGCACTGTATTAATACAATATTTCAGTTGTTCCTGTGTGACAAAAAAACTACAAGATTGTATTTCAACTTTCAAAATTTGTTTTAGTGCTTCTGAGATACAGGAAGAAGTTGGTAATTTTGGATTATAACTCACGAATGAAAAAAAGTTGCATCTTCAGTAATCTCAATTGAGGATGACAGTTAACATGACTGTACACCAAATCTTATTCTAACCTGTTGGTTTAATTATTTGTGTACTGTACTTCTTCTGATGAAAAGATGTAGTCTTCTGCTTCTTAGAGGAGTATTTAAGCAATTAGGATGCTAGGTAACAAATCAATCTTTGAGTTCTTGTTTTCTGTATTTTGGGGAGAAACTAAAGCAATTCCAGAATTCAGTGCAAATTAATGAAGATAGTTCATGGAGGTAAAACAGAATTTTGGCATAGAGTTCATACAGTTTGGCATTCATTGCAAAAAAACCCAAACAGAAAACAAAACTAAAAAAAAAAAAGCCCCTAAACCACAAAACCAAACAAAGAGCTTCAAAGAAGAAAACCCCAAAATAATAGAAAATTTATGAAAATTAAATAATATGTTTTGTTCTGAAACATAGATTGTGCATTTATTACTTCGGAACATACAACAAATAATGTTAAAGGCCATAAAGCACTGTAGCCTTTTGCAGTTTTACATTACTTGGCTCACTGATTTCCTGTAGCAGTGAATTACACAGGTAGATCTATCTCATAGACTATTCTTTCCCTGACTTACTATGAGTCAGTGACTTTTTTTTCTGGTCACAGAAGCTTGCTGTATGTCATCACTGTTTTTTTCCTGCTTAACCCTTCTGATCAAGCTATAGGAAAGTAACAGGAAACTACAGGAAACATAATCCATTTGCAGCTCTCCATGTCCTGAGTCCATAAAGCACGACGCATTCAGGCTGTGTTACAAAGAAATTGCAAGTAGACTTACAGGAAGTTATTTCCTGAATACAAGGCCACTCTACACCAGTCCTTCTTTCAAGGGCATATTAATGGAGTCCCAGCAGCAGACTGAGATTTATAAGTGATAGGTGGTATCTTACCCCTAGCAAAGGAAACTAAGGAAAAAAGGAAAAGTCTAATGACACCATCAAGTAGTTCACAAGTGAATGAATGTGTTTGTGCTCTTATTTAAATCTCTTATTGTGCTGAAGTTTAACGTGACTTGATAATGGGAAACCAATTAAGGTGGGAAGACTGGAGCAAAAATTACTTTCACAAAAGCAAACTTAACTAATTGTTTAAAACTGAGGATACATATGAGTGATTTACTCACTAGTGCCTTAACTCCTCTGTGGTTCCAAGGAGTCAGACATTCACAAAGTTGGCTTATTTCAGTCACTGTCTTTGCTGGGGATGCAACACTGTGTAGTGTAGGGAGAACAGTAAACATTATAAAATGGAAAGCAAAATGTAGCCATGATGCAGAGAAGCTTCTAAATAGAAGTATTTCATAGTGGGCAAATCGAGAGGTAAGTATAGCCAAAGCTAGCAGCTTTCCTGTAAGCTGTGTTATCTCTGGAATTAAACAAAGCCAAGAACATTCATGTAAATTAAATGCAATATCTTGAATTAATAAAGTTCCAAGAATGAAAGTGTGTTGTGCATTCTGGGATGGGCAGGAACAAAGCAAATCTGGGCCAAAAATGGAAGATGTAGCTCCCTCTTCACTAAAGAATTGATTTTATCAATTTGTAATGCACTTTTCTGAGATGCTAATCATACCCTGTTTAATAAGACACTATGTAGAATTTTTTGTTGAAAATGCAAATGGTAAAATATAAGGCACATAAATTTCCCAAATTATGCATTTTCTCCTTATAAAAGTCTAGCTTGACTAAACAACTAAGTTTTTTGGAGGCAATTGTTTGTTTTGAAACTATAATGTTGAAAAGTTTTATTTGGAGCATGTAGATTTTGCATTGAATGGCATTGAATATAGTGGTTAAAGATTCTGTCTATCTATATCTGATATTATTGAAAAGAAAAAAAAAGTGTAAATAAAAACCCCCATCCTAGAAGGGCTTTGAACACTCAGCTTGCAATGTCTGTGGCTTTTATTTTGTTTATTAGGCTATACAATTAAGCACATAAATAAGTGTGAAGATTTTTGAATGTTAATTTTGCCACTGGAGGGAGCCCATATTCCATAGATGCAGTATATATAAAAAAAAGGATTATATTTTTAAAAGGAAGAAAAATGGTAGCTCTACAATATAATACATTTTTCCTGGTGTTGACTTTGCATGTATGCAGAATTTCTTTTATACTTACTATACTGTTTATTTTTATTACTTTCATGTAATGTGGAAATTAAAAGTCAAAAGTCAGAAAAGCAGTTGCCTGCTTTGAATATAACTTTTTCCAAAAAAGAGATCGTTTGGAAGAAAGCAAATTACTGCCTTAGTTTTAACACTGGAGTAAGTAAGTGCACAACTAGACTGAAAGATCAATGTAGCTCCAGAGCTGGCAGAGTCTTCAACTTGTTTTTGAAGTCTTTGACTATCATTACGTTTCATTTTTCATAAAAACAATTGTCTTCTAATCTAAGTGGACTTGCTAATATGATTTTTATCTTTTGAGACCTCTGACTTTTTAAATATGATCTTGAGTTAATCTGTTCTAAAGCACAGTTCCAGTGTCTAGTAAAGTTCCCAGTGTAGTGCTGTTTGTCATCATCTTATAATAACCAGTCGACAGGCAAGAAGCTATTAAAGCTTTCCTTTCCCTTGAGGGTTATTTGATTTGTCATCCTCCATTTTTGCAGGCTGTGTACTCAAACCAATTTGTGATAACACAGCCAGAAAGCTAAATTCGGTAAAGGGTTCATGCTGACATTGTTATTCCACACAAGAGGCCCAGCAGGGAGAGACAGTGCTATAATTCAGATAACATGATGAAATGAGATCTTGTATCACAAAGACTTTGGTGGATGAAGAAACATAAACATTTCCCTTTTTGTATAAATTAGAAGATGTGGGGTCATACTGAAGTTGCATCTCTATTTTTTGTTTAACTTTCTTAAAGAAAATTCAGCTGAACTGATGCTTAGGAAGATAGTTGAATTACAAGACCTTCTCTCAATACATATTTTAAGAATTTAGATTTACTTTGTCCGGTAGTTTTTATTTCAGATATTTGAAGTAGGTCGGAAGAAAAACATGCAATGAGCTATATTTATCACAGGAGATACTTTAAAAGTAAGTTGCATAAGCCTGAAAAAGTTTTAAGTTTCCATAATTAATTTGATATTGATTTGTTGAATATTTTAAAGAATCATTTTTTGAGAACATGGGACAGGTTAGAATGTCCTTGCTTTTAGCAGTGAGATCGTAAACACTAACAATAGTTCAAAATGGAAAATTTAATTTCCTTCCTATTTTGCAGCATATTAGTTGACAAATTTTGCATTTTCAGTTAATTATATAGCATTTCTCATCTCGATATTTGAAATGGAATACTCCTTCCCAGTTTGTTCTTATTTTTACATAAATGCATTGTGGTCTTGCTAGAATTAGGGTCTGTGGCTTTGCATGTGTGTATTCCACATTGGTAACTGAATTTAGCTTGCATATTGTACTTTTCTGAATGTGCTTCAAGAAAACCTGTATTTAAGTGAAAGAAAATATAGCAAGGCAAATGCAATAAAATGAAGGTGTTGAAGTGTATCAAAGAGATTAAAGAGGAATTATTATCTTGTCAAACTACATTGAATTGAGGTCATAGGTACGTTTTAGATATTATCATTCTGTACTGTCAAATCTGAGATTTTTCTTGAAAAGTTTGTTTTGACAAGTCATAAGAAAATCATATCATTCATTCTCAATAGTTTTTTTATGAAAAACTTGCACTGAGATGAATACCTGCAAATTCTAATTAAGAAAATTGGCAAAATAGGAGGTAAATAAAAATAAACTGTATCTTAATTAAAAACAAGTTAGTATAAGAATGGACATGGAGAGTTTCTAAATGTTTCACCGGTTTCAAGGTAAACAATGGCTTTAGACTGTTCCTTTTCTGTTTGCACAGTTTGAAGTTTTGCTCTTTAGAATGTGCTCTTAAACACAAAGGAATTCAATTTTCAAACAGCTTTTCGACCTCTTCTTTCTATCAGGAATATTCATCCTCAGAAGAGCTCTTAAATGAAATTTAAAGTGAAGTAAATGGAGTATTTGGCTTCTGTAGAGTTCTTTTGATGTAGGCATTTCAAGCATTTCAACCAAAGAGGTTTTTTTTCATTAGGACCAGGAGAAGAAACTGAGTTGTAAAGCTGAAGAAAGCCCAAATCAAAAGTATTATTTCCAGAACCCTGATCCAGCTTAATTCATTAGCCTGCATATCTTGCTCGCTATCTGCATCCTCGCATATTGTGGAAAATTACAAGATAAACTTAAGGCAGCTAGGTCTTTAGATCTCTGAACCCTTATTTCTTTTATTAAAGTAAATCATGTTACCCCTCCATCTCAATAGAGCTTTTAGTCTTCTTTCCTCAGTGGATATAAAGAAAATTTGGCGGTGTTTGCTCTATTGTTTATGTCCTTGCTACACCAGTGTTTTATCATAATGTCAATTTCAAATTGGAAAAAGATATGAGATCTGAAAAAGCAGATGGTATACAAGGAATGGTAATTTTTCAGACAGGAGATACAGGAGAGGCCTCTGCAACTTTGACCTCAAATTAGATATTCCAGAAGATTTTCCTGATTGAGCTAATGACCATTTTATTTCCTCCAGAAATTTGATGTAAAACTTCTTTCTCTTTTTTCTAGAAAAACCCAGTGTGGAGCAAGGAAAAGAATTACTCATGCCAATTCAAAAGAAAGCTGACATCAAATCTCTTTTTCTAATGCATGCAGTGTTTGAAAAATTAAATCCTTGCTCAACTCCTCATGTGGTGCCAAATTGAGCTTTCATCTTCTGAGCAGAAAGAAGAGAAAAGCTGAAGGAAAAAAACTAAAACAGATTGAATTTAAGAAACTTTCATTACAGAGGAATAGGAAAGGGGATTATTATAGCGACTATATATCCCAAACACCATGAAATCACAGTAAATACACGCTAATTAGTTAAGTCACCTGAACAGAAATACTCTATCCAAACTTATGTCCTATCCCAAAAGAAATAGACTTTCATATTTGTCTTTACAGTTGATACATCCTTGAGAAATTCTGGTCATATTGCAAAAGACTGAGACCTTTTATCAGATTTTTATCTACCAACTTTTAGTGCTTTCTTCTAGGCCCAGACATTTTTCGCTAGTCCCATACATTGTTTGAAGATAAAAGACAGATATCCATCCCCTGTGCTCATGATAGCTCTGTGCTATATTTTTGTTTCTGTTGTTTGTAGTTTGCAAGTATAGTTATAGCATTCAAAAAACCCAAATGCCAGACATTTATAATTTGAAATATGGGATTTATAGTTTTTTGTGGTTCCATATGTTGTTAAATAGATTCATTTAAAAAAAAAATTACAAAGCCACTCAGTTTTTCTTATTAAAACTAAGAATTTATCTGTATATCGTCTCAATCCATTCATCCATTCATTTGTACTTCAGCACTTCAGATTAAACAAGGTTGAGTTTGGCTGCACAAGAGAAGAGAGAGGAATGCATTTTCAAAATTCCCCCACTATTTTTGCTGAAGTGGCTTTATGAACCCTATACATCTGCAAGGTCTAAGTGTCTCCCTTGCCAAGGTATAAGATGTTTCTCTTTCTCAGAAGGTGTGGTGCCCAGCACAAGATAACAGGTGCACGTGAAATCTTTCGGTGTATTATGTGCCTTATGTATTGCAACACTTTGTATGTGACGTAAAATTCAGATTTGAGCCCAGTGTGTTTGAGACCTTTTGTAAATACTTAGAAGAGCTAGTTACAAAAAAAGTATAAATTAATTATCCTAATTTAAACATATGTATTTTTTAAAAAAAAATTGCTTAGGTCCTTTTCTAAGGGGTGTGCTGAGGCAAGCAGGTCTCAAAGGGAAATTTGAAAGAGAGGATATTGGAGTGGCTTGTTTGGAATTACATCTAGATGACCTGAGATTATTTAGTAGACTATCTAAGTGGCAGGAAATTTTCTTGAAATTAAAATGCGAAGATTCTTTGGTTTTGTTGCTGGCTATATCAATCATTAAAAGGCAGGTCATAACCTCTTTGTATCTGAGTTTTGTAAAATTGTTATAAATATCTGTCTCATTCACAGATTAAGCTAAATTAGTATTTGGAAATGTATGGAAGTGTTTTAACTGAACTGTTTCTAAATTAGAAAGCATTAAAATAAATTATGTGAAAATGTGGTTGTTTAAAATAATGAGAATGTGTTGATATGTTTTTTTAAATTTCAAGACAGGGAAAAAGTAAACAAATTAAGAGTTATGTACCAAAACAACAAAATGGAAACACAAATTGTGCAGCCATCTGCAGGACATATTTTAATGACTATCACGGAACTATTTTAGTAGATTTTGAATCCTTTAGAGAACCAACTGTTATTTACAAGCTGGCCCTATTAAGCGACAAGAAATGGCTGAGTCTTTGGTATCTAGATGATTAAACAAAACAAAGTCGATGTTACTTAGAGGTTTAGAAAGCTTTATGTGAGCTTTGTGACAATGAAATAAGTATTGCACAAAGGAAATTATTATGGTTTTCTATTTTTAAAAAAAGGAAACAAATTAAAGTGTGAAATTAAGGTGTTAGGTATCTAACTTCATGGAAATAAGCCTTCTTCAAAAGAGCAATAAGATAATAGAAACTTTTAAGCACATGGGTCTTTTAAAGGACTGACTTATAAATGACAGCTATATGGCTTGCTTGTTAGCACACTAACAGAGCCTTTCTCTTCCTTTACAAATTATCTGCTTGTTCATTTCTTTGGCACTGCAATGCAGATAGTGTTTAATAATAATAATAAAAAACCCTGTTTCATCAGGTGTTCACAGAAAGCACCAAAGACCACTACAGAGATGCTCGAGCAAAAAGTGTTTTAGTTGTCACCGAATAGCCCTGCCTGTCAGTGGCTGGGGACACCATCTCATCCTGTCATCCACGGAGGGGAGTGTTGCATCTTGCTGTAATCTGTCTCCTTTACAGAAGTGGTGCAGAAGGATAGAAGCAGAAGTCAATCTGGCCTTTTGTCCACAGATGCACTCAAAATATAATTTTCATCTCAACAGAATTTAGCTACGTTTTTGGAATAATTAATTAGAGATTAGAAATATGTTTTGTGGCTAGAAAATTTTGGTATTGCTGATTTAGAGTGCATGTTTTAATTATGTGGCTACTCTAAAGCATTTATCATATTATTCCAGGATAGTAAGAATTTGTTTTTATGACATTTTTAAGATGTCTACTTAGTGTGGAAACTTCATTTAGATTTCAGCATTTGCTGATCTGGGTCCCACCAGAATGAGATCATTAAACAGAGCGTAGCAAACAGAATAAGAAACAACTCTGCTACGGACAGAAATGGTTCCATCTTCCTTTTGCTCATCTACTTCAGCTAGCTATTGTGTACTAACATGAGGTTTTTGTACAGATCCTGTGGTGAACTGGATCAGGGGACAGTTTTGGTAGAAAATGAACATATCTTTTGTAGTTTCAGGGTTTATAAATTTTCCATTCCGTCTGGACAAAAGATGTGGTGAGTGTGAGCACCAGAGCGAGGGAGGCAGTAGGGCTTAGTACTGAGAGAGGAAATTAGGAATTGGGGATGTGAGTTTACCTCATTTTACAGAAATGCAGTTTGTTGTTGAATGAAAGTGACTGCTTTGCATAGAACCAGAGCAGAGAGGGCAAGTACAGAAAGTTAAAGAAAGCAAACAGAGTATCTGTGTGGAAAAAACTTAGCTTTTGTGTGTTTGGTAGCTTTTTCCCTGCCTGCATTTATTTGAGATAACTGAAGCAGGTAGTGGTAAAGAGGGTTTATTTTCATTGTAAAAATGGTCCATTTATAGCAACATTGAAAAAAGTTTCACCAAAACTGAAACCATATAAAATTACACACATTTGAGCTTTTTTTCACTGCGAACAGTTCTACTGCCTTAATTTTAAGAATCATATGATTTATTCTGCTGGAAGTACCAATGTAGTTTTTCTGTAGTTTCTTTGTATTTTCAGAGTGTCCACATGATTAAACTGTGGTGGCTTTCCTCAGAATAAAGGTCCTTTCAACAAAATTCCCCATTACTCTTTCAAGCCTCTGCTATTAAAAATACCAAGCAGAAAGTTGAGTGTTTACTGCCAGCAGTAGAGTAACTATGAGGTCCTTTGGCACCCACTGTTGGCAGGAGTTCATGATTCCTATGATCCTGTGTGGGGTGGTTTTGGTCCTTGGGTAGTTTAACCAAGAATAACAACAATAACAAATCTTCAAGAAAAGACCTGCTCTGTCATAGCCATGACTCTTGACATGTCAGGAGAATATATCTGCTGATGCATTTGGTCTACCCAAGTAGAAGCACAATGAAGAAACATTACAAATGTAAGTAGGAACGAAACCACAAAATATGTCATTTTTTAAAATGCAAAAGGAATGTGTCTGCATTAAGAATCATCAGAGGATTTAAAAGTAATTCAAAGTAATTCAGTATAATTTCCCATACCCCAGTCTTTTTGTTATGTCATTAAGCAGTAAATAATGGGATTTTTTGCAGGTAAGACATCTTATACTTTCAAATCAGTGACATAAATCTAACCATATGGATTAGGAAGTCATCCTTATCTACTTACAGTCTAATCTGCTGATGATACATAGTGTGCTCTGTTGTCATTTCTTTAATATTGTGGGAGATGAAGAACTCATCAGTCATTTACAGATTACCTTCAATAAGGTTTTCAGAATGCACTTTTAATGAAGCTAATTTTTAATAAAAAAGTTGTGAACAATTTGCTGACATGGGTGATGGAAGTCCAATGAAGAAAAAACACAAATGCCTACTGTAACAAGGGTCTACTTGCTATCTGTTATTCCTCTCTTATTCCTCATACCTAGCCCTTAGTCTTCACATATCAGAAAAATCCAGGTCTCGAATTTATCCAGAGCATTAAAAGCATGCACATCCGAATAATAAAGAATTATTGATAATGAATTAAAATATCAAATATACACAAATATTCAGACTAATGTGTTTGAAAAATATGACTGCTTAAATGCCTTGAAAGTATGACTTTGGGCAATAAATGCTGTTAATATTTTCCTAATTTTTGGTCTTGTACAATTTTTTTTCAACTATTTCAAAGTGGCTAATACATCACATGTTGTGTGATGTCCCTTGATGTTCCTGCTGCAGTTGTTTTCAGTGGCTTGTACAACTTAAGCTTTTGAATTGTTCCACTGCTGTAGAGGGCTTTTGTAATAGAGTGA
This sequence comes from Dasyornis broadbenti, assembly GCA_013397935.1. Lineage (NCBI taxonomy): Eukaryota > Metazoa > Chordata > Aves > Passeriformes > Dasyornithidae > Dasyornis > Dasyornis broadbenti. Next base: position 2,593,823 of record VZRN01004254.1, on the reverse strand, counting down.
ATCAATAGCACAATGTATTTGGGGGATTAACCCTTTATTATGGCTCTGAACAGTATGAAAACAGACTAGATAAAGGACCTGAGGAGGAGGAGACTGTGTTCCTTTCTGTAATTCTTCTCGTTCATCCTCTTAGTAGGTAAAGTATGTTGAAAGTATGTTGAAAGTATGTCAAATCCTGTTTTATCTGATGATTTGCATGAAGATCATGATTAAAGACTGAGCATGGTCAAGGAATGGTTTATTAGGTTTGGTATTTATTAGCACTTTGTGTGATTGTCATGAAGTTACCTATATAAAACAAAATTTGAAAAAATACATCATTTTTTCTTATATAAAGATGGAATTTTAAAAATAAAAACAGTGCTGCATTACAGTAATGGCTACTGAAGGATTTTTCAATGTAGAAAATAAAATCTGAGCTCTTTAACTATAACCAATAAATCCTATATAAAGACTATATAGGATGATTTTCTATCAGACTATAGACTATATAGACTATAGAAATGAGTTAATGCTATATAAAGACTGTATAGCATTAACTCATTTCTGTAATGGTGTGGTGACTAACTAATCAAGATTCTAGAGTATTAAATAAGAATAAAAAGCAGGCCCCTTCTCTTTCAACTTTGTACTATGTTAATACATGCTTTTCATTGTAAAACAGCTGTATTAACTATGAAGGCAGCAGCAGCTGCAAAGGTAGCAGAGAGCTTGCAATATAAACACAAAGGTAGCAATAAATGGATCCCTTGTGTTTTCTCATGAGTATACATTCTGTCACTTGGATTACTCTACGTTCAGTCAGTAATAATTTATGAAAATTAACTATTCTGTGTCAAAAGGACTGTATTCATTTAAGTGATAGGTCTTGGCAGGCAGCAAAATGTGGAGGTTTTTTTATTGTATCTGTGATGCATTTTTTTAATCAGCTAAGGAGGAAATTATCCCATCAGATGACTGTCTTTTTAGTGTCACTTTTCATGAGCCAAATGAGAATGTTTTGACGTGTTTTAAAACTGATATATTTGTATGTAAAAGGAAAGAAAGGGAAAAATGTCTTCTAGAAAGAATGAAAAGCTGGCACCCCAATTTTCAGAGTATGTTAGTATATTGATGACATATCTAAATACAGTTGGGAATGTTAGTATAAATGACTGCACAGAGGCTAATTAGTTTCTTACTTAGTTTTTGCTTAGAGGCAGGCAAACAAAAGCTAGGGCTGTTTGACAGTGTGAGATTTGTTTCTGTCCTGTTTTGGAGTGTATGACAGTTACCTTGCTATATGCAATATAGCATTGTTTATTTTGTAATTGTATTTACTTTTCCCCAAGTAAATAAATAATCAAATAAATGTAGTAGCTGATTGGAAACATACAATCTACATATCACTGCAGGGTTCTGTCTTACCTTTTTAGTGTTGCTTTGGAGAGAAGGAAAGAGGCTCCAACATACTTATATCAATACAACCTGCGTCCTAGCCATATCACTTTAACTTCTCTCATTTGTGCTTTTCCATCCCCTGTTTGTTTACGCTCATAAAAACAAATAAGTGTTGGCAGAATATAAAAGTTTGCTAAGAGTTAGATTCATTATTCACAATAAGCACATCTATGAATAGTTATATTAGCTATAATAGCCAGATATGAAACCTGTATGGTCTTCCTGGAAGCTACTTTCCAGTACATACACATGTGCTTTACTTTCTTGTATATGATTGTTTGATGCAACAAGAGAACTTCAGAAATTCAGGTAACCTCAGACAGTGTCAGAAGTCTGTTTTCCAGGCTGGCCTGCAGGGCTGAGAGTTAAGAATAAGAATGGACAGGTGGATCACCTGGCTTAACTCCTTGAGTTCAGGCTGAAGGGAATATGATGAGGCCATCTGTTTCAGGAGCTCACTATGCTGTTATTAAGTACCTATGGCTGAGTAGATTCCAAAGTAGTACTTTGTCATGTTTCAGTTTTTAATTGCCATAATCATTAGAAAGATATTCCTGGTATTAGCCCTAGATCTTTTTGCACACAAATTATGATTCTTTTCCTGATTCTGTAGACTGACATGTGGAAACGGCTCTGACATGAAAAAAGGCCTAATAACATTTCTCTTAAGATTTTATGATGAAGAGATAAATGGCCATGTCTTTCCAAAATAATTTGAGTATTTGCAAATTCTAAAAAATCTTAATTCCTTGAACTTTTCCTAGGAATATATTGTGGATCCCTTTTTTGAATAAAGAAGTCCAGCAATAACAAACAAAGTTTACAGATTTCATTCCAATCATCACGAACTCTATGCACATTAATAAATTGAAAAATAGGGTTTGCCTTTTTTGGAACATTGCTCCGTTACTGATTTACATTCTTATACTGCTCACTGTGAAAGTGCAGTAGCTCCTAATTTTTTGCCATTTGGTGCTTGTGCATTTATCTTCTCCACATTAACTGCTGTCCTCAGACACTCTTATGCTGAATGGTTTGTTGATTTCAGGGTGTGTCTTCAGCTTGACAAAATAATTTGGAATTTTGATCTTATTCTCCTTATACCTATTCTACAGAAGTTGCAGTTTCTTCTGTTTTGGAGCTGCTGACATTGTAAATGTATCTTTTCCCTTGTTCCCCTGGTAAAGTTTCCCAGTGGGATCTGTTTCGAGACACCTTTTGTATATGATTGCTGGACACTGGTAATTAGCCTTTCGGTGTAATTTCATTTTTCATCCTCTGCCTATACCTCATGTAAGTACCCTCTATACTTAAGTGCCTTGGCTTGAAATTGCTTCTGGGGGAGGATACTGAAGCCTCGCTCAAGTTTCTGATCTAATGCCACAGTACTCATTCAGCTCTTAGAGGGCAGAGAAGGTTGTTATCCCAAACTAATGGGGATAAAAGTCAGTCAGTACCACTGTCTCTGCCTCCCTTGTACATATAATATGTAATCTTTAGCACATCTTGCTGATGCAGTTGTTAGACATTCTGCTGTCAGGGCAGTGCTAAAAGGTATTTTCACTGAATTAACATCTCACAGATCAAAGCTTTAATATTAACAGAGGTTCTTCATAATGGGCTGCAGACACTTTATACCATTAGTAGGACATCTTGAGCTCCCTCAGGATTTGCCTTTGGGTTATGCATCACATCTCACTTTCAGATAGAGTTTTTTCTTTGGTGATCAGAGTGATGGCTAACATGGTCATGTCCTGCAATTTCCTTTTGGCATTGGTATAATTTATTGCAGAACTCTTATGGATTCATTATAAACCCAGAAAACTAATTTTAAGAGCACTCTACATCCAGCTTTTATTATTTTTGTTTGTCTGAGAAAGGACCAATGCCATTTAATTAACATTTTAGGGAAAGTTATTGACTTGAACCATTACAGTAGTCTCATCACATTGGCATCCAAACAACATTTACTAAATTGTTTAAATGTAACTAATGTTCCTTTTCATGGAACAATAAAGGGACCGGACTTATAATATGTAAAGTTGCATGTACTGGGTGTCAAAAGGCAGAAAAAAATAATGCTGACATATGCCACATTGCCTTAATTAGGAATTTTATTTAATTACATTTATAGATAGACAAAGAGCTTGAACACCATCTTAGAAAACATGTCAGAAGGTTGTTGGTAATCATAGGTGAATAAGATTAAGATTTACTTTATTATAGGTTTCTTTGACCTGGAAAGTGTAATAAAAGATGTATTCACTCAATATTGAAAGAAATATATTTATTGGTTTTGTTTGTTGTGTAATGAGTTCTTCAACTTTTACAATATTGAGGTATACACAATACAGGGCAAATATCATATCTGGATTTTTTTGCTTGTTTTGCTTTTTCTTTGCTTCTCTTCTGGCTTGTAAATATATTTTCCTCAATATTTACCAGTTGAGGGAAAAGCTATACTACTGTACTTTTTTATTGAAATTGCAGCAAAATGGTTCCGCAGCTCTCCTGATTCCCTGCCAGCTGGAGGCAGGCAGCTGCCAGTTCCCCACCCCTCCAGCTGCCTCTAGAGCTGGGCTGGGTTTAGCAGAGGTGTGGTAGCACGGTTGAGAGAGGCAACTGATGGGGATGGCTTTGCAAATGCCTTCTGTGGTTTTGAAAATCTGCACAAGAACGTTTCGTTCCAAGACTAGCTTTTACACCTGGAAAATTTCATACTAAATGAGCATGTTCGGCCATTTCTTGTTCTGTGTTATATTTGTTCATCTGTCACGAATCTCATTACAAAGCTGGGTGTGACATTCAGAATGTAGGAGGGAATGTAATATTAATTAACAATAGTAATGGCTCTTCTGCAAGCTAACTTGGAGCTTTCTAAATGAGCATTTTCTGTAAACAGCCATAAAAGGCAATCAGATCTCCGCTTGGCAGGATTGTTGGCCTGGTGTGGTTCTCTATAGCAGAGAACACATATTTCGTTCTTGAGCACATTTCTTTTCAATGATAAGTTCTATTAAAAAGAAATATATGCTTGTACCTTGGTTGTGACTAGAAATGAGAAAATGGGATCAGCAGAAAGGTACTTGTGTGACAGTGGTTCAGAAAATGGGAAGGTGGAAGGTAAGTGTTATTTGGATGTGATTTTGGTGGTGGTCTCTCATTTTGAAACTAGGGGTCTGCTGAGGTTTGCTAAATGTGTCAGTGAAAGTGTCAGGTGAAGGAGACCAAGGAAGTCAAAGCTGGCATGGATTTTACTGTTTGAGTTTGGACAATACCATTTTTGTGTGTGTGTGTGTAGGCTGTTCTTTGTAGTTTTATTATTGTTGTAGTATCACTGTCCCTGAGATATATCTTTCTTCCTTCCCCTGCCTTTCTGGCTGTGAAACATCAGCTCCATTCTGTTCACAAGTTGCTGTTGAATAGATCTGTGATGTGATTTTTCAAAATCTCCCTTTACTACCAGAAAGCTCATGGTTTCCCAGCTTCCCCAGCAAGTCTCTTCCTTCATCTCCATCTTCCATTCACAGTCCGTCATTTGCCTCATCTTTCCAACGTTTCCTGATGCAAACATTAAATGTGGAAATAAACAAAGTAAGGAATGGAAAAACTCTAATTAGGAAATGAAAACTGGCAGTGGGACATAAGTGACTAGAAGAAGGAGTGATTGCAGGGAACCTTCTTGCAGCTCTGCTACTTATCAGCTTTCACCCCAGCATGTTTTTAAAATTTCTTTGCTGGTTCATTTGGAGAAATACTGCTGAGATCTGGGTAAGCAGAGGATAAAAAACCCTCTGAGGTCAAAAATCACTGGCATAAGAGGTTTGGAGCTAAGAAGGCCACATCAAATGATGGAAATAATTGGGTAATTTCTCTTTAGAAAATGAAGTCCTTTTCTGTGCTTAAAATTTGCAAGAGCTCTCTGCCTGAAAATATTTGTCTGGCTGTCTGGAATTTGTAGTCTGTAGTTCATTAGCTGTTGAGACTGAGACGAACACTGACATTTTAATGAAATGGCTTTTAAAGGTATATTTTATTTTGATGCATTTCCTAAGCATGAAAGGAAACACCCTAATAAGCAGATATTATATAAAATCAGTTTTCTGAATGTATTGTGTTAAATATTAAACTAAAATTCAATCTTCAAAGTTTGAAAAAGAAATATATAAACGTCAATGTGACCTTAAATACGACACTGTCATCAGTGCCTTTATGATAAATTGCCAAAAGCAATAATCTGTCTCTGTAATCAGATATGGCCATAGTATCTGTGCATATACATTTCTACTTATGCAGAGAGCTCCATTCAATTCATCAAAAAAGTGGATTTAAAAGCAAAATGTAATCTGTTAAGATGCAAGACCTGGCAAGTTTTGTATTTCTTCAGTAGTATAAAATCAAAACTGCTTTAGTTGTGGAGGGAATTAAACTTTTCCCTAGATATCTGGGATATTTCTTTTTCAAGAGGCACCAAAAGCTGGCAAGCAGATGAAAGCAGAATATGTTTTAAAATATTTTACTTTAAAGTACAAAGGGTTGTGGGGGGAGTGGGATGTATGCGTGTTGATGTGTTAAATGGGTGCCTGCATATTGTTAACTACTGTAATTGGTGAGTAGTCATCTCTGTGTTTCATGGATTTAGCCAGGTTTTTAAGCTAATGGTTTAGTTATGAAAGGGAAGAGCGGGCATCTACAGAGGAAACTTCAGAGCTGTGTCTGGCCTCAATCTAGAGAGTAACCTGGGAGACATGGTTGCACCAAAGAATGTTTTCGTTTGTCTAAGGAAGAAGCCCAGATGGGCATCCTGCTAAGTAAATAAACACAGTCTTTGGGATGGTAAGAACAGCGGATATGTTATAAAAAGGTGGTTCTAAAGGTGAGTCAGGTGAGGCTGGTGAGGTTGGAGGTTACCCTGACAGATTTGCTGTGTGGGAACAGATGAACAAGAACAAGGGTAAGTTCAAAATCTAAAAGTGTACATGGTTTTAATCATATGGTTCAATTTCCATTGAAGTTGGTAAAGAGACTTATTTTATCTTGATGTCCTTGACTGAGACAAAACATTTGGATCAGCTTCCTTAAAATGCATGAGGTATCTGCTACTCCAGATCCCTGGTCTGCTTTTCTTTTAATTACTTTTAAAGAAGAAGTAGTAATTTCATTGCTGCTTTGATTTGCTACAGAAACCTAATATCAATTTGATATTGGAAGGTTTTGAACAAGTTTATCTCAGATCACACAACACTTGAAAATTTGGATTTGTTTTTTCTTAATTCTGTGTTGTACAAAAAAAAATTGAACTAAAATCTTTTAAAAACAGGAGTGCTCTTTCATGTTCAAACTTAATATTAATAATTAATTTATGAAGTACAGACTGGCAGAGATCCTTGTTTTCTTTGGTTTTAACACTGCTCGTGGTGGATAATAAAATAATCAAACTGTATTGCTGTTGAGCATTTATAATACTTCATTAAAGAAGTAGTTATTGTCCTGTTTTGAAATGGCACCATGTTTATTTTAACAATATTGATTAATTAGGTTTCTGTTTAATGATGCATATGTAAGGTGGAGGATATCTGGCTGTATACAGCACAAAGCACTTATTGAATTGAGGCTGGTGTTGAGTGCAGCAGGTGCCAGCCTATACATCTTGAAAATATATTTAAATCCCTCTAAGTTCAGAGCCTCATAGGAAAAAATACAGACAGGAGAATGTTCATGTTTTGGAAATGGGGAAATGAAAGAGGCTGGTTTTTTTTAGAGGCAGGCATCACTATTTAAAAAAAATATCACAACCAAAACCCAAAGCAAGAGAAATGTGTTAGGGTAGGTGTCTAAGATTGCTTTCAGCTTCTTGTAGCTAATTCTGTCTAATTCAAGAATAAATTACTTTACAATTTCTAACAAATTTAGAAGGCTGTCTGAATTGGCTCTCTTGAACTGAAAGGTGTGCCTACCTACTTTGTGTATGTTAAAGCAATTTAGGGTTTCATGGTGTGTGAAGGCATTTGTAGGACATTGCAGTTAAGAAACCATGACATTCAAAAGCTATTTTGTAGTTGATATGTTTTAAATTGTCGAAACTTATTTTAGAACAGGGCTGTTAAAGGCTGTCTGAAGCTATCTGGGTGCATTACTATTTTTTGCTCTGACCTCAGTCCTTGTAGAAATAGACTTACCCACAAACAGTGGTATTTCTTTATATTAAATGGCCTGTTTCTGTTGCCTTAATCTTGTCTTTATGAGTTTGTATAAATGTGCTTCTTTTCATTGTTATGCATCACACAAAAGGTACTAAAAATATCTGTTTAATTTTTTTAGTGCATATGGAAACAGCGATAAAAAGATGAAGTATATTTTGTTTTATGTAACTCCTGCTAGGCTAATATTACTCCTTTTTAATGTCATTTTGTGTCAACACACCCAGCTAAAGCTGTAGGACCTTAAATACCACCCACAAAAATAGTCTCTGATTCCTGCAAGGAGTCATTTGCCTTAAGTATCTATCCAACAGATGGATCACAATTTCCTTGTATGGCAGAAACAGTTAAAGCAGGATGGAGCCACAGGAACATTATATTACAATGTAGTTCCAATTCATATTACTTGCTATCTTCTTGTAACGTACATAGCAGCTTGAGACACTGGTGATCTTCCCTTTTTAGTAGCCATAAAAATGTTCATACTGTGTTGTGTTTTCCTTTGTTTTAAACCTCTTGTCTGGCTTGGAAATTTTGTATGAAGGACTTTGGTTTGAACAGCCATTCTTAAGTTCAGATAAGAATGGGAAAGGGTCGTGTTTCTGGATATTTTGGCAGAGAGTTTGTGGAAAAACAGTCATGCAAACTTCAAATTTAAATATGCACAAGATACTATGATAATAGTGCATGGAAAAATGAAGAAGAGAGTGACTACTCTGTAGCTTTGATAGGTGCATGCCTGAATAGATATTATGCCATTTGTATGGAATTTTTGGAGTAAAATTTTGTTGATTTTTTTTTTCCTGTCAGGATACCATATATGCGGGCTGCCTGGACTAGCTGCATTCATTTATCTTTTTAGCCAGCAAAACTGGTGATGTTGATAAAGGCTAGAATGGTCTTAAATACTAGACAGTGAAATAGGATTTTCATGGGAGATGGGAACAAAGCTGATCTGACAAGCATTGCATCATAAATGAAAAGGAAGTCTTGCTTTCTAACCTGTCTGATGGCTCTGTCATTCCTCTGTTTTCTTGCCAAAAGTAATTTACTACTAATTTAATTCCAAAGATTTTGGCAAGCATTTTTTTTTTCCTTTCTGCAAATCCCCAACATTTTGATCATGATCACTGCTATTCATAGATTGACAGTGTATATTTCTGCAGCTGCTTTGGGTATTTTAAATAAATTTCAAGTTGAAAAACATGGAGGTAGTGCATTTTAGTAATCCTCCACCATGTGTTAACTCTGTACTGTTAAAACTGATTTTAATTAAACATAAATTAGTCTACAGCTTGCACTGTGGGTCTTATAAGCTAACATTTATTATATACACACTTGGTTAATAGACAGGAGTGAGATCCAGTCAGATCCATTATTAGTTAGTCCTCTGATGACAAGAGATCTGAACTCTTGATCCTTGATTATGTCAAGGAGGGCAGATGAAATACTGGAGCATGCTTATCTTAGGGGGAAGATACAAAAAGCAGGAATGAAGTCCTAAATGGTGAGTTGCATGGAATTAGAGCTGGGACATGGCCAGCTAGAGAAGCAAAAGAAAGAGGAGCAGAGAAGAAAACAAAGTTCTGGAATGCAGCCATGAGACAAAAAGGATGTGGGCAGAGATTTCAATGGAGAATGATCAAATTATGGGTTAAATATTGCCCCATGTGACTACATGTTAATGGATGTTATGGATTAATGAAGCATGGATAACTGGAGCACGCCAGGGGTGTGGAGTCCTTGCACACTAATGACAGATAAAGTACTGCTACACCGGCATGCGAGAGGGAGGGGGAGAATGCTACTGAGAGGTTGTGTTTCTGTCATCTTAGTATGGCAAAGAAGACAAGAACATCTGTTTCTTGGAGTTTGGT
>VZRN01004254.1:2551870-2584299 GCA_013397935.1 Dasyornis broadbenti | reverse complement strand
GTTGGTGATGTTTTTTTCTGTTTCCCCCCCTCTCCCTGAAAGCTTTTTAGTCTGTGAAAACACCTGCACTTCAGTGCAATTGCTCCCCATATGGCTGAAGGGAGCAATATCCATTTCTTATAGAAACACAGGAATTACCATAATAACTCTATTGCCTCACTCTGTTGCCTCACTCTCTTCATTTTCAGTAATGCTTGGGATAATATTTCCACCCCATGAGGTTTTTTGGAAATATCTTTTTAAACAGATTTTACCTGGAAATAATTCTTTTTTCAAGGAAAAAGTGTAAAGTGAAACACTGGATAAGGCAAATTCTTCTTTGGGAATATAATATCATCACTCAATATTCCTTAAAGATTAGAGAACTAGGTTGAAAACCTCTTCAGTTTATAAATATCTCTATATCATTGGCACTGGGACACCTTAGAGCTCTGTTCCTAGCAGCAAAACATAATCATCATGGTTTTTCTTTGCTCCTTGAAAAGGTGCTTGGAGTTAAGATCTGCTGTTCTAATGTTGGATGGCCACCAGTGATGTTTATAATGTGCATTTTACTTATTTTTGCCTACCACCATCTCATTTTCTTTCATTATTACCTCCTCAATTTCCCTTGGGGAAATGTAGAAGATGATGCACTGAAATTAAATGACAGGTAACCCAACTGTACCTTCACAAATATCTTTCTAGGAAAAGTACGTTTGCTTTTCTGTTCTGCAATTTTATATGGACTTACTCTGCCATCTCCACAGCTTATGAAATGAAACTATGCAAGTGTCCCACTGTAATATCCATGCATAATGCATGGTTTTTGCCTTAAAAAGTTCCCTTGCATTACAAACAATTCACAATTACACACTGCTTTAAGTGATGCAACAGGGGAAAGAGGGCAAAGAAAAGAATCTGTTTGGAATAACTTTGTTTCATAAAATAGTTGTTTACAGTACGAATTTTAATAATTAATGTATGGATTAAACCATTTTGCTTATCTTCTTCTTCCAGCAGTAGGGTCAGCACCTATAGCTACACAGAAGGAAGCCAGAAAAGCTTCCAGATGCAAAGCTGACAAATAGTGCTTCAGCTGCAACCTCAGCATATGCTGCAAAACTCCATACATTACTGCACTAATGGGAATCTGTTCGGATTTTTTTCTGGCCAGATCACTGGTGTGCTGTTTAAGCTGTCTTTTTTTTTCTGAATGTCATTTTTTCCTTTTGGTATTATATGCCAAAACCTTTATGTAGCTTTTAGCACAATAGTCATTGTTCCTACTTGTCTTCCTGTTATAAAGCTTGTTTACCTTCAGGAGTCAGATGAGCTGTTTGTGACCTAAAATCTCCTTTCCCTGTGGTATAACCCTTAGTAGCTCTGTTGTCTTTGTTGATTTTACAGTATATTCACTATAAAACTGTGAGCTTTCAAGTGTAGAGACTTGATAGGGGTGTGGTGCTTTTTTTATTATTTAAACAAATATAGGTAGAAGCTGCAGGTGGGCACTGTTTTCTCTTAAACTCTAGGTTTTTAAAGCTTTGAAATGCATAACTTTTTTTTCTTCTTCTTTAAGGAGAATAAAATAGGATAAGACTCCTAGATTGACCTCTTTTATCCGTTATTGACAGGAGGAATAAAATCCAATGCCTAATAAAGCATTTGAAAAGCTCTTCTTGTGGATGAATCTTTTAAAATTTTAAATATACACAAAGGAGCAAGCAAATGCTTTGAAAGTATTGAATTTTAAAACTCATGTTATTTTTTCCTTCATTATTCACATTGATTTAAACATAAGATCATGGCAGAGTTGCCATAAGTAGACTCCATTAGTTTTGTTTATATGACTAAACATTGAAGTGGCATGAAAACTGCTTAGAGAAATGCAGAAGGCAGATAATTAGAATAATTTATTTCTCAAGAGAAAAATCTGAAAAATATTTGTGCTAAAATAGAAAGGTCTAAAGGTAACTGTAATGATGGGGAGGAATATGATTTTTTCATAAGCACCTACTTCTAAGGGAAGGTTGGTTGAGAACTGCAAATGCATTTAAAATTTATTAGTACACAAAAAAAAAAAGAGTCCAAGCCCCCTCTTTCCATAAATGTTTTGATAAAAGAGAATTAACACGGAATAGACACATAGTGAAGCAATGAAATTGTACAGTTTGACTTGCTGTGTTGTACTGAACTGTGGTATTGTACTTACATCTGAAATTACACAACTTCACTTTGAACATCCCAAACTTCAGTAGTAAAAGGGATTAATAAAGAGGAGAGAAATGAGACTTTCAGAAACAGATGAAGGACTCATTACAAAGTATGGTTAACCCAGATAAATATCGATTTGGTGGAAATCTGATAAATGATTAAAGTAAAAATATGATAAATCCAAAAGCATATAAATAATTGACACACAATCTATTTATTGTCTGTGGTGAAAAGAAATTATTTCTTTTTATGAACTGTCTTGGTTTGGAAGACAGGTGTCTGCTAAGGAAGGTGAAAACCTGCCTTAGAATAGAGGATATGACCCCCCTCCCTCCAAATTGTTATAACTTTGAAATCAAGGGCTCTCAGGCAAAGATATGGGAAAAGGAATAACAGTTCTTTACTAGTGTCTATAACGAGGAAAACAAGCAACAATAACAGTAGCAATAACAAATAAAAAAACAAGATACCCGGTGGCGCCTTTCTCTGGGCTGCCAGACACCGCCCCTCCCCTTTGGTGCAGTTACGGTCACAGCCGGCAGGGAGCGCTGCCGGGCTCCCGGCAGGGCAAGGGCGAGGGCTCCCGCGCAGCTGCAGGGGGCGCTGTGGCGCTGGTTCAGGTCCTCGGTGATGGCGGACAGAGCGGAGGGCAAGATGGGCCAGGTGGCGAGAGGAGCTGCAACTGGAAACTTCGGGGCAGCAAACTGGACGACAGAGCTGGATCACTCGGACCGGCAAGCAAAAAAAAGCGGCAGAAACTCCATAGCGGTGGTAGAAGCCGCAGTGCATCCTGGCGGGTGGGGTGGGAGTGAGAGTGAGCAGCTGCTGAGCTCCCCGCTTGGCAACCGCTGTACGCAGACGGGGGAAAGCGTGCAATCTGAGAGCGGGGGAGAAACAGGGTCGGAGGCCCATGCTTCTCCTCCCAACAAAAAACTCACCCAGCAAAGAAGAAAAAAAACAAGGCAATGCTGAGCTCCCGAAGCAGCAGCGAAAAAAACAGCAGTCTTCTCCTCCAGTAGTCCCGGGGACAAGTGTGTCTTTGCCAACGGCCAGGTACCTTCTTCTCCTCTCCCACACCCAGCCTCATTTTTGTCTCTTAAGTGCGTCTTTTGTCTCTTGAGCACCCAGTGGTTAATGCTCATTAAGGTATCCCTGGCAACAGGATGGAAAAATTCCCAACCTCCAACAGAACAACAAACATGTTTTTGAAAAACTAAATTTGAGTTAATAGTCTTGTGTCGTTATTTGGGTGGACTACTGATGTGTATGTAGGCTTGCAAGATCAAGCTGTTAGTATTGGCTGTGCTAATTAAATAAAGACTCATCAAATATACATGTAAGAACACTTGTAACCTAGATAGGGCCTCTGATGTTCTGTGTGCCCCAGTCAGTGAAAATATATCTGAGTAAGATTTTCGTTGTTACCCTTGTTTTCTCCCCCAACTCAGAAGCCCCAGAATGGCACAGGGATTGAGGTAATTGCACTTGCAAGAAGCACCACTTAATGCCTGCCAAATTTCTATCCTGTCCAGTAGGTTTGTGCTCTTTCTGAAAGCTTATATGTATCTTTTTAGCATGTATGGATGTTTTTATCTACTTTTATTCCATAAGTCAGGAAAGAGAAGGGTTGCGCAATGCCAACAAGAGTATCATCTTTACCCAGAGGCATAACAGATTAAAAAATTTGTATTTCTTGCATCTGGGAGATCAGATCTTGCATCCAATTGCATAAAAATATGACTGTGCACGTGTGACCACTAACACAATGTACACATAACATCTTAACAAAACTTTGTTGTGCACAGACAGTATAGATTCTGATAATATATGCAAAAAATATTCTAGGCAACTGGCTTGCTATGATTCTGCTTAGTGTGTCTGAGGGATTATCTTCACTTTGGTAATGTTGTTTTCTCTTGAGGAATGCTTTTATAGCTTTCAAGCAGACAAACTGAAATGATAATGCTTATGTTTTAGCTGGGAAACTGCTTGCTGTCAGGATCTGATGTGGCTTTTACTTATGCCACAATTACATGAATTCATGACAAGATTGTGAAATCAACAGAAGATTTTAAGCTTTTTAGTGTTTGAGGCAGAGAGATGTTTGGATATACCCAGAATGGGAAACATTCAGCTAGTTTTGTATGTAGACCGTACTAAACCATGTTGAAATGTGTCTGGGGGAAAAACCATGTATGCATTTTGCACCTCACAAAAGTCAAATATGCTTAATTCTTGGTTTCAGTTTTGATCTCAAAAATAAAGCTTTGGTATTCTTTGTTTTCTTTAGTGTTTCAGATTGGTGTTATTATTGGTTTTCTTGAGAGTTTTATCATCATTATGCACAATGTCAAATATATCATAAAGATGACAGTGAAATGTATTTACCAGCTATGATGTGCTGTAATGGTGAACGAGAGCTTTTTTTACCTTATTTCACTACATTATAATACATTAGATTTGAAAGACTTTTATAGGTTTATTGGTATATACTTTCTGGAAAGAAAAAACTGTCAGCCTACTGAAGCTGAGCAATTTTCAGGTGAACAGGTAAATCAGTGCGTGTTTGTAGGGATAATTATTGGTTGCAGTTGCCACTTGTCCTTAGTAGAGATTTTAAGCACTGGAATAATTCTAAACATAGACTAATTAATCCCTGCCACACTGCTGTGAGGCAGATAAGAAATGCCATATTGTACAACCATGGTAGAGATTATAAACTGAGGCACAAGTGTGCTAAGTTTGTAGGTAAACCAGGATTATCACTGAGAACACCTGAATTCCAGTCAGTTGTGTGCTTGAACATTCATCTGAACTAGAAAGATTAGCAAAGAGTTTGCATCTCAGAAAAGAAGAAAAATTCTCCTTATTATAAGAGAATTTCCCATTTTTGCTGTTCAGAATCTTGATATGACCAGGATGTTCTGTGGCTTGGGTCATTCACCTATCTTTTACATGCATATATATGCAATAAAATGCAGTTAGATATAGACATAAAATTGTTGTGGCGAATGTAGTTTTGTCCATTTAATTTTATAACAATGTGATCCCAGTGCCATTCAAATTTACATTTGCTTAATAAGCACTCTATCCATTAGGCAGTGGTGTTTTGAGTTGAAAGAATAGTTTTTAAAATAATAATAAAATCATAAAAAAAAAAAAAATTGTAGTCCTAGTGTTAGATACACTGTATTTGGGGCTTTTATGTCTGAGTTCATGACACATCAGAACAATTATGCTTATTATCGCCCATTACACAAGAAGTGCTATCTTTGTGTAAAGAGTCTGTCAGGCACAGCTTAAATCTCTGAACACACTTATTTTTCATCCCAGACAGCTAAATTCTATTTCAGTTAGAAACTTTTCCAGTCAAAAAATGCAATATCTAGAAATTCCCCCAAGTTAGCCAAAGAATAAGTATATAGCTATGTTTTATTGTTCAGAGCAGCACATAAGTTGCATGAATAATCTTGGTGGATTAAAGATGATTATATGCTATGGGTAAATATTAACAAGTATAAAGCAAGACCAGATGATATATGATAGCCTTTAAGACAAATTTTATTAAAAGATTGTTTCATATTTAACAGTTAGAGGTGTTAGTTAAAAACGGTATTTAGTTTAAACTTTTAGTTAAAACTTTTCAGACTGTGAACAGTTTTGTGCTTATGTCAGGATAATATTGTAATCTTTTAAAACAAGATTACAAAAAGAATGCAACTTTTGTTGCAAAAAGTGAATGTCTAAATGGAAGGTTTGGGATTCCTTCCTCAATATCCCCATACAAAAGGTATTAAAATGAAGTTATGGAATCACTACCAATTTCTGCTATGGTTTTGGAAAAAAAGAAATCCTCTTTCCACCAGGGAAAATGATATTGAATTAAATAAGCTATTGCAACTTGAAATAGAAGATTTTATGATATTATTTTTCCTATGTACTAAATGTACTAACAATGAATATGACAAGAAGGTAGTGATCCTTAGTCCTGGCTGGGATTTTGATCTTCATAATCGATGAAAAGGATTTGGCTTCATAGTGATATACTACTTTCTTTTTCTCTGAAATTACCAAGTGGGCTGGTATTTTTTATGATAAATTTTTGAGAAGCTATGGGGCCACTAATATAATATGTCTCCAAATATGAATGGCCATAGGTGTATCACTGGTTTCACATGATCTCTCTCTTCATTATAAAAAATTATAAGGAATCCATATCTTGGAATAAACAAAAACATAGTTTTTAACTGTAGAACCTCAAATTAATTCATACTTAATAGTTGCAAAATTTGTAGGACACAGTGCCTCAGACTGCGCAACTGTAACATAGGTTTATTTAACTCACTTTTCTGTTCATTGCTTTTAGTATATAGAATAAGTGCATATTTTAACAAATATATAGTGTTCCTACCTACAACATTTTTAGTTTAATAAAAATTATAGCAATTCTGGACTTTCTTACATCTAATTGTAGTATTTTGAAGATATTTTAAGATTTCTACCTCTATACCAATCTATAGTTGCACTGCTTCTCTTTTTTCAAATCATCAGCTTGGACTTGTTGAAGTGCAATAACCAGGAATTTTTACTTAGGGTGGTTTGTTTTTTTTTTTCAACTTATGAACAAATCTTCACCATTTGGTATGATAATACAGTGAAAAAAGTAACGTAAATCTTCGTGACTGACATGAGTGGTCCACAGCTGCTTGGCAGTACAGTAAGAGTCTTTTCTGCACATGCAAGAATACATAAATACACATCCACAGATACGTATATATAAATAATTCTGAACAGTGGTCAGGTTATCACAGGAAATTGCATTGATATTTAATAAATCTTACAGTTGTTTGAGTGTTAAAATGCTTTAAGACATAAATTACTTAAACAGTGTATAGTGTCTACAGCCTTAATGAACATTTAGTTGTATTCTTCTGTTAAGCTTGCAAGTGATAGTTCATTTTAGATAGGGATCATAACGATGTTAAGGAAAATGTGTGAGTGATACCCAATGTTGGTTTTGGCTGGAAAAATAACCATATTACTCTCAGATTTACATTGGAGAAGAAATCTATTCCACCTTTACCCAAAGGTGAAGGGAAAGAATTCATACCCGGTTTGGAAAGAACTTTTTTTTAATGTAATACCTACTTAGAACAGTAATGTTAAAGTCTTTATGGGAAGTACAAGCAACTGGTAAGCTTTGCCCTTAAGCAAGTTGTCGTGGTTTGACCCTGGCCAAATGCCAGGCACCCATAACATCTACTCACTCGCTCTCCCCTGCCACAGTTGGGCAGAGGAGAGAAAAATAATTAACACACCCAGGGTTCATGAGTTGAGATAAGGATCCGGGAGAAGATGCAATCAGGGCAAAACAGGCTGAACTTAAAGTTGCAAAGTGATTTATTGCTAATGGAGTCAGAGGAGTAAATGAGAAGTGAAATAAAACCTTCAAAGACACCGTTTCTCCGCTCACCCCCCTTCCTCCTTCTCAGCAACATCACAGGGGGACAAGGCATGGTGGGGGGGGTAGGTCAGCTCATCACCGAGATCTTGCACTGCTCAGGGAGAGGCGTCTTTTCTTCTGCATAGCTGTGGGTGCCAATCTCACAAGCAGCAGCCTGCCTGAACCTGCCGCAATGTGAGCTCTCCACATGGGTAGACAGTCCTCCCAAAACTGCTGTGGCGTGAGGTCCCTCATTCATGGGGTACAGACCTCCGAAGCCAGGCTGTTCCATCTCGGTATCAAGGCCTCTCTCTCCGCTGGGACTCTCACTGAACCACAGCCTCCTCCAGGCATCCACCACTCCAGTGTGGAGCACCCCCCCACGGGCTGTGAGTAGATCTCTGCATCCCCCGTGGACCCCATGGGCTGCAGGGGCACCCCCTGCTTCACCATGATCATCACCACGGCCTGCAGAGGATTCTCGGCTCTGGTGCCTGGATCACCCCCTCCCCCTCCTTCTCCACTGACCTTGGTCTCTCCATGTTGTTTTCCCTCACATATTCTCACCTCCTCCTCCTCCTCTGGCTATAAAGAAGTGCGTGCACCCATTGTTTTGATTTCTTCTTAAATATGTTTTCACAGAGGCGTAACCAACAGCTCTAATTGGCCCAGCCTTGGTCAGCAGCATGTCCATCATCTTCAGAGCCATCAAAGATTGGCTCTGCTAGACATGGTGAAGGCTTCAAGAACCTTCAAGCAGGAGCAATCTTTGCAGCCACCCCCACCTCTAGCAAAAACTGGGCCAAGCAAAACCAACACACAAGTTCACTGTTCTGTCAAGATAGCTATTTTCCACTTTCGTTAACAAATTTATTCAGTCAGGTTTTGTTTACTCTTTGAATATTAAATTCAGATAGGGTCTCTTTTCCAATGATTTTATGCATATACACACACATAAAATATCTATATGTTTGTTTAGGGACGTATATTTATAAAATATTATGGGCCACAAGATGTTATGTGCTGCAGTATGTTAACTAAATGTAGTAGTGTTTGCACTTTTCAAAATTGTTTTCAGAAAGAGGTATAAGGATGCTGTGCTGAAAAGTGGAAATGTGATTTAATGTTCCTGTTTGCTTGTGTCATTAAGCTCATTTTTGCATGCTTGTTTTTTTAGTTCTTATTACTCTGAAGTCCTTGCTACACATCCTGCCTAATGGCAGGAGAGCCCACCTCCCGTGGCTGGACTAAACTGGTCTTCATTTTGAGAGCTGTGTATTTTTAAGATCTGTAATTTCCTTAGTACTAAGCTCCATTTTGTTGCAGTGGGAAGAGGAGTGGGAGCCTTTGCTTTTCAGTCTAGAGAGTGTGGACATAGGGAATAACAGGAAATAAACTAACAGCAGTGGAATAAGACCTCACCTGTTGCAATACCCAGAGGGACACACACCAATTCCTTCCTAATGTATGTATTTTCCTGGGAAGTCTTGATAGCAGCCTGGTGAAAAAAACCTCCCAAAGCCGTGAAGAAAATCCCTCCTTACTACAGTGTGCATAAAAGATTTCTTAATGCAGGTGCAAAGGAGCTAGAGAAATTATATCTTGCTAATGTCCAGATTCCTGCTCAAATAAGAGACTTCAGCTTAAAATGTTACTTAGCTGTTCAATTTCCTTCACATTTCTTAAAGGTCCAATTAGTTTTTTTCCTCGCAAAGTATTTACTTCATAATGAAACAAGCAAGCAAACAATAAACAGGATTCTAGCTTTTTATTTGAACAGGGAACAGGTTATCTTAAAATGATATTTATTTTAAAATAGTTCATTTAAATGAGCTTATATTTTTGGAAAGTGCTTTTTTTTTGTGGTCACTATTGCATTCAGTATTGCATTCTGTAATTCAGTCAAAATGGAATTGTTTAAAAATTTTCATTTTCTGCAGTCTTTGTTTCTTTTTCTTTATTTTTTTTTCTCCTGAAAATGCTCTTCCAGAAAGACACAAAAACTTTGCTTTACATATTTTTGCGCATTTAAATAATGGCTGATTTGGACCAGTTTTCTTCACATTAAAGAAAAAAGAGCCTCAAACTCTGGCATTAATTTCACAAATATTAAATAGTGATGTATTCAACTATTTGTGAATAATGATATTACTGCAGTTCATTACTGTATTTTTAAAACACATCTTAAAAAAATCCACAAACCCCTCCCAATATTTCATGCTCATCTGACTTATTTTTTCTTTGAAATTCTACAAACTTGTTTGTGTTCATCACAGTTAAGCTAAGGGGACTTAACTTTGCCTAGTAATTATTTTATTTATCTGTAATGCTGATCTATAGTTAGTTAAATAAAATTCATCAGTTACTGAGGAGCTTTTATGCTAAAGATCTATTTGGTGCAGATCCTCTAAAAGTAAATGTGGATATTTTTATCACTAGTTTAGAGGGAGCACAGTTTCTTTGAAGCTTGAAAGCAGAGATCCCAGAATGACAGAAATGTCTTTAGAGGGAAGAGAGGAGGAGAAGAAATTCCTTCATGAAATCTGAAAAGCACATTCCTGTTCTCTGATAGTAGATGCCACAGCACAGTGTTGGCCAGATTTTAGCTAAGCTGATAAGCGCAGTGGAATGGGAAAAAAAAAGTTAGCTACTCAAGCAAATACTGACTATCAACGATTTAACCAGCAAATTTATAAAGAAAGTATTTTACAGGTGTGAGTGAAATTCTGGTAAGAACAAACAGTGGATATTTTGTCTGAGTGATGTAATGTCAGATCAACATAGCTGACCTGAAGGTCATTTTAACCTTGAATAACTAGTATTTTCCACTCAGGAGGGCCAGACATTTAACCTGTGACAAGAACAGTGCTGGTTTTGTTTGAGAAAATGATGGCAGAGCTGATTCCCAGCATTTTTCCAAGAAAATGTGTTGAAAATAAATTTGAATTTTACTTGGTAAATTACACAGATTGATAGATGAAAGCTATATTATCACAGAGGGGAAAAGAATCTTCTAGAGAGGCTTTAAGTCACAGGCTTTAAGAACAAGTGAAAAAAGATATCAATGAATGCATATGCATATATATATGTATACATATATCTGTAAAGATAGTACATACGTACACACTATTAAATGAGATTGCCTGCACCTGATGCATAACTAGTAATTGGCTAATCAAAAAGATTCTAAGCTTCTAGTTCAGTAAAGATTACCTGGATGGTAATTACCTTTCGTTCTTTTCTTGCTTTGAATAAATTAGTTTTAAATCCAAGAAAAAAAAAACGGTGTTTCCTTTTTCCCCCATGAAATTTCCAGCACTTCTTAATTCAGCTAGTTCATATCTGTATGTTATTAACAAGTCAGGATATAGGAGAGAGTAATTAGGAAAAAGAATTAGTACTTTAAAAGATAAAGGCTAACGAGCACTTAGGTACTGTGAAGATCATATTTAGTGCAGAATACCTAACAAATTCCTAGTTTTCTTTAAAACAGTTTTCTAATCCCCTGCTAGGTCAATTCCTACATAATGTGGTAGAAGGACATGGGTTCTATTTTTGGGTCTGCAATCATATTTTAAATGAATCATATTATTCCCCTGTCTCATTTTCCATATTTCTAAATAGAGATAATAAGATTTATCTACCTTGGCAGCACATTAAAGACAGTATAAAGCTCCAAATTATTAATTCTTATTAACACACACAAATGCACACCTGGCGATCACACTGTGTTAGTGAATGTGGAGTAAGAGTCTGGCCAAGTGATCCAGAAGTAAAATCTTAGTTTTTGAGGAGAAAAAAATTTAAAAGCATGGATTTACACATTTTTGCGATATATTTGAGAAAGAGTAAATAATTTATTTTGAGGTAGCATTCTTCTGTTACACTGAGGAAACAGAACCCATGAAAGGCAGTAGCACACTCATGAAAACCCTTACTTTGCAAAGCCGACTTTTTAAGTGGCTGTGTTACAGGATGAGTCCAATGGGGAAGACCTAGAAGTCTTGAGTCCTTCTGTAGGCAGCAAGCAGCTCTCTTCTGACCCCTCATTTACTCTAACATGGACACAGATTAGAGTCCCCTCTATGTGTTCAGTTCCCATGAGAAGGGAATCCAAGTATTTTACTCGAAGAGATGCTGCAGGCGTGGGCCCAGTCTCGGCAGTCCACGAGCACAAGCATTTACACGTGCCAGCAGACAGCCTAGCAAAGTGCCACCTGGGTTATGATAATTTCGCGTGTTTGTCTTAGTGATGACTATAACAACTAACAGGGGCAGTGTAATGCTTTAATATGGTTATTGACAAAGAAGTATTTGCAATAGTAAGCAGAATAGAGTTTTAAGACTTTTTTTTTTTTAATCATAAAAGCGTACAGAAGTAAGACAGAGGGATTACTTTGAATAGCTTGTGTTTCTGTAGTGTTTTGTAACTCAACCATTTCTGTAATGTTCAGATACATGGGAACTGGAAAATGAAAAGGAAGAAAGCCATTAATCAGCTTGCTAATGTGTTTTTCTTATCAGGCTGAAAGAAGAGGTAAGAACAAGCAGGTAGCATACATTATGAAAAACAGATGGAGTGTCAGATATGGCTTTGTGAGCTAAATCTGTGCAGTGGGAGAGATTTAACATTACCCTTAATATAAAATTCCCAACTCTATAAATAACATAATAAGAAAATACTCTTGTGTGTATAAAGACCTGGTATACACTTCTGAAACTAATGCATGTTTCCCAGGTGACATTAGGCAGGTAACTCAAATCTCCTGTATCATCATTGCATATATAGTTCAACAGTAACCTATAATCTCACTTCTCAGCCAGTTCATTACCCATATAGAAAATACAGTATTCCATCATCCTTTGATGTGTCATGTCATCTGCCTCCAAACAGTTGCAACTGCTTGCTGTAAGCATCCAGGCAATTTTTGAAGCAGCCCCGAAAGTTATCACTGTGGTATCTAGTATGAGAAACTCATTCTTTCTGTGTTTTAACCATTAACTAGTCTTGTGAGGTGTCTTTAAAAACTTCTGTAACAGAAATTATATTTGTAAACTTACCCTTTATATTGCAGTTCCTAACGTGACCATTTTTAGGTCAATTTGATGTTAATAGCTGTTTAACATTGTTTGATAGTTTTGGGAAATGATTTTACATTCTAGTTATCTTTAGCCTTAATTTGGAGTGCAGATAAATCTGAAGTGCAAGAAAGGGATTCTGTCCCAATATAATAACATAGCTGGGGTTGAATTTTATCGTTGACTTTCAACTTCATGATTTGCACTGATGTTCAAAAAATGCCCTTTGATAATGACTGGGATGCAGTTCATACAGAGTATCATCCTCAACTAAAATTGCACTTTTTTATGCTGTGGATCATTACTTATTTAAATAACTGATGATTGCACAATAGCATGATAAATTCACTCCAGGTTTGATGTACCATTCTCTTGAGTCTATTTGCATAACCTATTTTTCAATAAAAGGAAACAACAGTCTTCCATAGGGGGCTGACAAGATTGATTACTGTAGCAACTTTAGGCCATGTAGTGAGATACCTGTGCACCACCACAAACTGTTTTAGATCATATATAGGTGTTGTTTGTTTCATATGCATTTTGCAACCTACTGTTTGGAAAGAAGCTATATGTGGATTTGGAGCTTTCTGTTGTGATACCACATGTGGAGTCTTTTAGTTCACCACTGGAATACTGTTATTGACTGTGCAAACTGATCTCCTTGGGCCAGAAAATTCATCTTTATACATCAGTACTAGAGTTGATCTCTAGAGAAAGTCGGCTGTAATAGCAACTGAATTAAAACAAAGTGCATACTGACAGTCTCAACATGCAAAATGCAGAAATAGAGCCAGGGAATTTATTATAACAATATCTTGCTTTCTCTAGTTTATATATGTTTTAGAAAGGATTAAGGATTGTCTTTATGGTTTCTGTTTTTTAGCCTGGGTCATCAGTGCAGAGATGCTTCTACAACTGACATGTAGATGGACAACAGTTCCATGGATTGTGGGGCCATTGTAATTGATTATGATGAACCCATTATGATGGGTTCCAGAATACCCATCTAAAATGGAGGATAGGTACACTCTTGTTTACCTGAAAAACGTATAAGTTAAAGGGACATTCTATTAAATTATATTAAAAAAAAAAAAAAAAAAAGTTTAATAATGACTGCCCAAGTAAGATTCAGCTCTTTCACACGTACTAAATTAAAAGAGAGCTGGCTTGAATAAATTTGATTCAGCACTTATCTTGAATTCCTAAGAGTTCATTAACTTGTTTCAAAGAAAATGTATACATGAACACACTAGAGGTCTGCACAGAAAACCCAAGTCATTGTCACTTTGTTGGAAACGGTAATTGTGTTAATAATTGCTTTCAACCTGTATAATCATTTTAACTGTAATGCTGTGGAAAAATTTGTTAGTCAGTGATCTCAAAAAGAGATACTACTTATTTTTTACTGTGAGCTAATTTTTGGTGGTTTGTTACAAATAGCAAACACACTGATGATATGAAGTTCTTTGCAAATGTGAGTGTCCTTGAGCCAAATATTTAAACTGCCCAAAGCATTAGACATGCTTATTTAAGTACCCAACTATTTCTTTAAAACCCTGAAGTGGTATTTTCTAATTATTTGCAATCTGCAGCTAATTTCCAGGTGATATCTTGTGAAGACTTGGTGAAATCGTAGAAATGATTACTGAATAATATAATTGAAATCAGAATATGTAATGAAGCTTATTCTTGCCCTTAGCTGTGCCCTGTATCTATCTACTAGGAACACTGGACACGGCTGCAGGGGAGAAAAAGGTTAAATGTACTTATTTTCTCTATCTTGACCCCTTGTATAGTTCAGAGTATGCTCAGAAGTGCCTTAAACATTGTCTGTGTCTGGTTCATTGCTGCTTGGCCCCTGACATGCAGAAGAAATATGCGAGTGAGTCATCATCTGCTAGGTGCCATTGTAGGATGGTGGTGGGAGAAAGAGCTCTGCCAGTCTTTCATGCCTGGGGAATTTTCTCTTTGCTGCTGCCAAGGCTATTGATGTTATGGTTGGTGCCTTCAGCTAGAGAAGAGTAACTGTAGGCGTGAGGGAAATCTCGGCCCCATGTCCAAGCAAACAATTAGTTATAATCTCCAGTCTTGAGTACAAGCCAGGAGAAGATGTGAAGGCATGCAACAAGCGAGTCTCAGAGCTTATCCCGAAAAAGCACATGGCAGTAAGCTTCCAGGCTCCCACTGATATTAACAGCTGAGCTATAAAAATGACTTTCAGGTTAAATCCAGGCTCCCCTATTGATTTCCAGCTTGATTTTTGCATGAATGTTCTATCTCTTTCTTATCAGCTTCATGCAGCTCTAGTTGGTTTGGCACTTTGTGATGTTCTTGACATTGTTCAGAGGGATGTTAAGTTAAAGCTGAACAGCTTCCTTGACCTGAAATTTAAACAAGAATTTGACAGTCCTGGAATTTTATCTAAGACTCAGAAACATCTTTAAAAGTACATGAAAACTGTCTTTTATCAAGCATTTCAGAGAAGCCCATTGCTAGCTGTAACGATTTAATTATTTGGAAGCAAATATTAACTGGTCAATATTTTCACAGACACCGTTCAACACAAGAACAAAAATAATTTATGAAGGAGATTTTTATACTAATCTGAAGTCTGTGGGATGTTTTTCATCTTCCACCACGCTAGATTATTTTTGTTTCACAGAAATATGTGAGTTGATGTGGGTGCGTTTTACACATGATGGAATGAATAAATCTGTAGGTTTCACAGTTGTTCTGTCTGGATTATCAAAATTCTGACAGGTTATGTAGGGACTGGCAATGGTTGGGGATGTTACAGATAGCAGAGAATGATTGATAAACCTATTATTTTTAGTCATAATTGAAGTCCTTTGCTCCAGGTCACTATAGAAATGTGCAGTCATTGTTATTAGTTTGTATCTCCTTTTTGTTAGGGATTATTGCATGCTGTCAAAGTGACAGCTAAACCTGGCCATGAACTGAAAATTAAAAATAGGAAAATATATAGAGAAAAAGAAGATATAAGCCTTTAAGACATTTGAAATGGCAACATAGGGGAGTTTTCTGAGCAATGGACTGAGGAAATCACTGCAAATTGGAAAGAACTGGATTGTGCTGTAATGTCTCCTTTCTCTGCAATCACTGTTTTGAGGTGGTATTTGAATGCTCTATAGACTCCTTTCTTACTCTTTGCTCCATGGTAACTTTTTCAGTTAGGAATTTACTGTTAGGAGAATAAGAGCTTTGACTGATCTATTTTCAGGTCTTGCAAATTATTGCCCTGTGATCATGTTTGCTACTGAATAGAGCTGAGAACTTCCATATTCATGGTTGCAAGGTGTCAAATCAGACAAAGATGTGTATTCAGTTTCATGGAGTGTAAACAATGTTTTATACATATGCAGAGACAAAAAGCTCTTGGGACCTTCATGGTGATTTTTTTTTTTTTTTTAATTTCCCTTGGAATTTAAAAGTAGACTGCCAGGATATTGAAAGAGGAGACAGGAATTACACACCTGGGTTAAATGTATGGATAATCATGCTTTGATGAGCACTTTGCTTCTAATTGGCTTGCAAGGGAGCTTTTTGGGGAAGGGAGTAAGATGTGGATAAAAGTAATGTAAGGATTTCATACCTGTTTACAGCAATTTCACACCATGCTATAATCAGATACTGACTGATACCAAGAAATCTGATGCCCTGTTACAATATTGCACAATTTGCAAAAAAAATATTATGAGATAGCTATGCGCAAATGAAGTGAATTTATCACACTAAGTAAGTGCAAATAATTTATTGTCTGTTAAAAACAGCATAATCCATCAGGATATACAAAATAGGAGTGGTAAGTTTTGGCTTTTTTTATTTTACTTGAATATAACTTTTTGTAGTTGATAATATCAAATGACCATCACCATACACAGGTGTGTGTCCATGCTTACAATTCAGGAAATATTTAATAATAAAATGTTGTATTTTCTTTCTGTGGTAGAAGCAGTTCACAGTTAGGCTTTGGAGAATTTTGTTTGTATCTGTTTGCTGATTTATAGGTGGGTGTCTTAAATAAAGTACATAATTAAGGTTAATTCAAATAACACTGGGTGTAGATAGCAGGGAATTCTAAAGTAGCTTTTATGTCTTGTGAAAAAGAATCACATAGATGCAGCTCCTGTGGCAGTTACAGTCTCTGGAGTGTCTTTGCACAAATGAGCAAACTGGATTCTTAATTGTGTAGAGAGCACGCGCAGAAAGAGTAGCACTCAGATGATCCCGTTCATTGTATCCCTGTTGCTAAGCAGAGAGGCTTTTGAACCAGTTGGAACATTTTCAGGCTCTGTGGCTGCATTCCTAGATGAGTTGCAATAATTAAATGTGAAAGCAGTGATTGCCAGCATTTCTTGCCAATTCCAGTTTTATAATAAGGGGCAAAACCATCTGATCAGCCCCAGACAGAAACAGAAATTTGTTTGACCTGTAATTATGTGCCAAACCAATGGTGGTGTGAGTTTAAAGAAACAAAAACATAAACGTCCTCCTAAGGTAGGACTGTTTTATTGTTCTGAGAGAAGATATTCCTTTTTAGTAGGGAGTACTCTGGAGGAGGCAATTCCCTTTAAGTGGTTCTCTTTCTACTGGTAAGAGGTGGGTTGGATTTTTGTTTTGTTTTTGTCTTTTTAAACCTATTTCAAGTCTCCTTTAGTTTCTCATTTTGCTCGGCACTAAGTAAATTGTTTTTATGCAATAGATAAGTCTAGGTATTATATGTAATCTGCTAGTTTTCCGGTTCTGTTGTCTCATCAGCTTTTCCAGCATCCTCTTCTAGTGGCTGAATAACAAGAGAGACAGAATTGAACTTTTTACTGCTTCTCAGCTGACAACTACAGAGACGGAGAAGTGACAATTATAAACTTTTAGGATTTATGTGAGTGAAGGGGCCTATACAGTCATTTTTTGTCCTTTTGGATGGACTCTGTGGAAGTAACAGAGGGCTATTGGTGATTCTTGTTGTTAAATCCTGGTGAAAGGTCTGATAATATGATTGATACCACCCAGAGAATAAAACCGGCTCTGTTAAAAATGTGGAGAGTTGTTTGCTTTTTTTTTTTTGCAAACTTATCAAAACAGACAAACATGGTTCTCCAACATAAAAATATTACTAGGAGAAAAAAAGAGATAATTAATTGGATTTTTTTGGTTTTGTCTTACCAGGTTGTTACTAGAATTTTTATTTATTTATATACTTTTAAGTTTTTGACATTTGACAGTTTCTACACAAATTTTCCAGTCTTTTGACCTGCATACAAACTTTCTTTTCAGAGGTAGATGGTGGAGAAAAGAAGTGAGTCACCTTTCCTTCTTATTAACTCCTAACTCAGAGTAAGGAGTAGATGTGATTTAAGTTTCTCCCGTCATGAAATAAGACTTGTCGTTCTGAAACTGGTGGCTTTGCAGAAATGGCTTTTCCTCCCACTGGAAAATAACTTTGCATTAAAACTTCCAGACATCTTTTGTGAATGTAGATACATTTTCTTCTGCTATGGATAAGATAGAACAGTAAAAGATCAAAGTTCAAGCCATAATTCAGTACTGGCACTGGAGGCTTGCTTGAAATACTAAGAATACTCAGTGTAAAAGTCATGCTTTTCTCTATGTTTTGACAAGAGCCTATATAAAAGCAGTTTGTAAGGTCTCTAATATCCTATTTCCGTTTACAAGTCTGGTATTGTAAGTTTTAGGACAAATAGAAAATTGTGAAGTAAGTCTACGGTTGCTCTTTTTGTTCTAATTTTAGCTTTACTATTTGTATAGCTAAAATCATAAGGCTCTGACAGTTTGACAGACTGAGTCAAGTAAAAATCGAGGGACTTGCACTGGGTATGGTAGTCAGGGAGCAGGAGTCAAAACAATACATGATAACTTTGAACTATATAGGAAACATTCCTATTTATTATTCCTTTGTTTGGTAGTAAAGAAAACTTCTATTCAAACCTGCTCTTTTATATTTATCAATAGCATTACGTTATTTCCTCTTAATAGCTAGCTAATCTTCCACCTGATTGATTTTTGCTGAACCATTACCCTTCACTGATAGCTGTCATTGCCACAAATTCTGCTCATTTTAATTATGGCTTATATCAAGAATTACTTTTTTGTCTTAATTCAAGCTGCAAGTCACATTTTATCATGTAAACAAAACAATTACAAATGCATAGAGAGGAAGAGCTCTGAATAATGTGTCTCTGTAAATGGCTTCCATAAGACAGAATGGTGTATAGTGCTGTCTCTAAATGTGTTGTCTCCCATCTTGCTGCTATTGTATTACCTCACTGTAGAGTAAATGTACAATGTGACATTAATTATTTATTTTTCTGTGTTTCTGGGCTAACATGTCACTATGCAATAACTCCCCTTTATTCTTGAATTTTTGCTCTTAAGTGAGCTGATGTGAAATCCCCTTAATATTTCTGCTGCCCTATAGTTATCTAACTACTAAATCAAACTTTATGAAAAATCAGAATAGTTGTACCGGGTGTCAAGGAATTTAATGTGATCAGTGCTCCCGTGGAAGATGGGAGGATGTTTCTACAAACAGATTCAGAATGCTCTGTTGTTGATGGTTCCCGTAAAGGACGATGCTTCATCATTTTTCCATTGAACCCTCCCCATACTCTTGCTACTCACAGTTACTATTTTGAGTAAAATATCACCACTTTTTATGGAAAAAACTTTCAGGTAGTGCACCTCTGTGTGAGAAGGTGGACCATGTTCTCCCTTTGTTGAACTTCCTGACTTGTTATTTTCAAAGCTGAATTAGTAAATCAGTGTCTGCCCAAGCAGGAAGGAGCTGCATCTCAGCTCTGATTGCTTAAGCAGGACATCTTTAACCTGCATTTTAGTCCTGGCTGTTTGACTTTGCAGTGCAAACATACGTACAAGTGTGCATACTCAGGTGTGCTGGGAGGCTCTTTACCTCGAGTTCAGAAGGGCACTGGCTGTCCTTTGGGAAGCTGCACCTCCTGTGGCAATTTGCTCTCAGGACTCCACTGGAGGAACTGAAAACAGTGAGAGAAAGAAGTGGTTGGGGAGCGCACGAGTTGGTGCTGATCCTTGGGTGGGAGCAAGGGCCTTGTCAGGGAAATACTCAGGATGCCCACTCAGTCCTGCTGCTCTAGAAGTGAGCAAAGATTAAGCTGCACACAGTCATCCTGCACCGGGGTCAGTGGTGGCACAACAGAGTTACTGTGTGGGGAAAGCAGTGACAGCATTTTGCAATAGCTCCTCTACAGAGGCAGGTCCTGCTACTGCCTCAACAAGCACTGCAATACAAACAAGTCTTGAATCTGAGATATTTCATAACTTTAGTAGGTGGGGGCTTTTGAAACTCACCTTGGGAAACAAGTATTTGTGAAGACTCGCTTCATTATGAATATTCATCTGCTGTACAGAGGAGTTTCTGACTGGGATTTGACTTGTATGCATGTGCTAGGACAAATTTTCTACCACAGGCAATTACAACAATTTAAAGCAAGGCATGATGAGAATAAAGAGTAGAAAGAGCAGTTGTAGTTGCCTTAATGATTCTGTTTTGTCTAAAAATTAGTTCATTTAATTTCCAAAAACATCTGCCATATTCAGTTTTGATCTATTAGAAGTATTCATTTTTAAGGATAGTTCAGCTTGGAAAGGATCTCAAGAGGTTTCTAGTCTAACCTCTGTCTGAAAGCAGAGAGGTTGAAAAGACAGCTGTGAGATCTAACTGGATTGCTCAGTGCTTGTAGACCTTGAAAGTCTCCCAGGATGAGCACAGCACATATTTATTATGAATATTTGTTTTCCTTAACGAAGGAAAACATTTAATCTTATGCTGAAGCTGAATGAGACACTGAGGTTATTGCAGGATGAATCTGAATCAATTTTCAGCAGCAGAGGAGTAATTCCCGGCATATGGTTTCATCCTGGTTTAAGTGAGAGGCAGATTGAGTTCCAGCAGAGAAGGGAGTGTTCCCTTACTGCTAATGCAGGCAAAAGTGTGAATTGTGGGCACCTGTCATCAAAGAGTAACTCATGTTGACAGTAGTCTATTTTACTGTAATTTTGTTGTGTTTTTGTATCAGTTCTCACTGGAATCTCACCCTTTATTGTTAGTAGGAATTAAGCACTTGAAACATACAGCAAATGTTCATCTCAGTACAAATCTAAGTGAATTTTGGTACTTTCAGTTCTTCCACAAAGTGAGATAGTGAAAATAAACGATTTCTGGGCAAAAAACCTCAAAATTTCTATTGAGATTTCCTTCTATGGTGACACGGCTTTGACTGATCTGTCTCAGCATAGTGGAGATATAAGTTTACTGGGGATAGATAGCTACTTAGGCCAGAATTATGCCAAAGCTTTGCAGGAAATAGATTTTATTAGATTAGACTTCAGGTCCTTTTTCCATCCCAGCTGTGCTTTCAGAGAAGTAATTATTCTGTTCAACTATGACATGAGTCAGCAAAGAGAAAAGGCAGATTTTTCTGGCTTTAGGAAAACTGTGGCCTAGTGTTTGTTGTAACTCACACTTTTCTTGCTTAATATGAACAGAACTATAATCACCTTCCTCAAAGTCATGCCCTGTGGTGTGATTCCAGTTCTACAAGTGGCTGTTCTGATCATCTGGTGTTACATACAGAGCATAATCACAGTATGAAAGCTACAGTTGTGAGAAACGCACTTACTCTTCTTCTGCTTTCATTCCTACATAGGCTTATTCTTCCCTAA
This sequence comes from Dasyornis broadbenti, assembly GCA_013397935.1. Lineage (NCBI taxonomy): Eukaryota > Metazoa > Chordata > Aves > Passeriformes > Dasyornithidae > Dasyornis > Dasyornis broadbenti. Next base: position 2,562,842 of record VZRN01004254.1, on the reverse strand, counting down.
TTTAATTAAATGTCAGGGGAAGATCTGATCTGTGACATCCAAGGGGACAGCTTTGAGTCTCACAAGGCTTAAAAATGTAGAAAGAAAACTTGGTTATAGGCAAATGAATTGTTTTTCCATTTCACTTTTAATTTATGGAACAAGAAATCTGAATTTAAATGTATTATCCTGCATGCATAACTTTTCTCGACTCAACCAAATTTATGTGTTGTCTAGAGAAAATTGGAACTTATGCCTCCTGGGCAATTAGCAAGATGTTATGCCACCTTTTACTGCACACACATTTTTGATCTTGAATAATTCACATGCTACTTAGAGTTCCAGTCTCTTATACCATTGTTGCTCACTGGTTACTAGTCAATGCTTACTTCTGGTTTTAGTTTTCCTTCCACATTTCAGCCACATATGTTAAAAAAGATTCAACTTTATTAGATCTAGTAGAATACATATAGATGTGACAGGAACTTAAATTGACCACAGGCAAAAACCCCTTGTGGTTAGATAGTAATTTTTCACTCATCAACTTTAAAGTATTGAAATGTGAATAATACTACATAAAATGTTAAAATATTATCTACGATGACATTTATCTCAAGGCTGTACGATATTACTTGTGTTATTTCATCCTTGGGTATTTGCAGCTGCATGTGTTTTTATGTTACGAACATGAGCATATAATATTAAGGGCATAAGTGACTTTTTAAAAGAGCTTACCTGTTGTATTTTCAGGCAAGAAGACAAGAGTATGGAGTCTCCACACTGTTTCAATAAACTGTCTCTCTGTCAGGACAGCAAGTGAGGTACTAAGCAAACAGGGTCTGCTGTGTTTTCTCAAAAATCACTAAGTTTCTACTGCTAATCATTGCAATACCTGAAAGTTACAAGAGTTTTATTATAAAAGTATTGTTTATACAGTGTTTTAGTTCAATTTAGAGAATCATAGAATCATACAATATCCTAAGTGGGAAGGGACCCACAAAAATCACCAAAATCTAGCTCCTGGCTCTGCACAGGACAGCAACAAGAATCACACCATGTATCTGAGGGCTTTGTCCAAATGCTTCTTGACCTCTGCCAGGCTTCGTGCTGTGACCACTTCCTTGGGGAGCCTGTTCCAGTGCCCAGCCACCCTCTGAGTGAAAAATCTTTTCCTAATATCCAACCTAAACCTCCTCTGACACAGCATCATGGCATTCCCTCAGGCCCTGTCCCTGGTCACCAGAGAGAAGAGCTCTGTACCTGCCACTCTGCTTCTATTCATGAGAATGTTGTAGGCAGCTATTAGGTTCCCCCCTCACTCTCCTCCATGCTGAACAAGGCAAGTGACCTTATCCAGTCATCGCATGGCTTCCCCTCCAGACCCTTCACCATCTTCATAGCCCTACTTTTGGATGCTCTCCAATAGCCTTATACCTTTCTTTCATTGTGATGCCCAAAACCGTACACAGGACTTGAGGTGAGACCACGCCAGTGCACAGTAGAATGGGACAGTCACCTCCCTTGATTTGGCTAAGAGAGTGGTCTTGAGAGAGAGTGATTCCAGGCTAACTAACCACCATTAGTTCCACTAATTCAAAGTTAACTACATTTTGCCTTCATTGATTAATGAGATATGGGGTATAACTACCAAAGCAATAAATACTGAAAATATTACTAAAAAAATATGTATTTCCATAAGAATAGCTTCCCTGAGGTATGACTGTAATTCCTTGTGTTCTTTATTTGTCTGTACTGCATAGGAAGCCTAATATGTTTGCTGAGTCAGGCCAGACAGGCTATATAAACAGTACTACTTCTCTGCCAACTACATTGCTAGCTTCGAGTGCTTTGCATTATTTATTTGAAAGTGTCTGTTGCTTAAACATTGTCTTTGGTGGCATGATTTTAAAGTGATGGGAATTCTACAAGTTTGGGTCCATTTAGTGAAAAGTGAAAGCTCCTTCCCATAAATTCTGAGCTGCAACAAAAGGAAACAGTGTCAGAAATGGTACTGAATCAAGTTCTGTATGAAAGTGGTAATTGAATCTTCTAAACAAATGGTTGCATGGCTGTCTGTGCTTTCACTTTCATTTCTCACCACTGTCATTTATATAGTGAGCATCTAATATGTTTATGCCATCCTTGGTTCTTTAGGCAATATAAAGGACTCATAAGAAAAGGATTGACATCTAATATTTGTAAATTAAAACACAATTCTCTACCCTGAATAAAATAGCCTTGAACATGTAATATAGATTATTCCATGTGTTATTTTAATGAGAGGCTCCAGAAGACCAGCTGAGACACAGATTTCAGAAGTCTTGCAGATCCTGTAAATTTGTTTTTGTGGGATTTATACTTGTATTAGATTTCTTAAGGAGTCCTGCCAGAATGCCAAGAACTGTAAAAAGACAAAAGCTCTTCAACCAGTTTCTCTCTGGATCATGCACTGTGTTCCTATAGAAAGGGGAATGTCCAATGCTGGTTCCTGATTCTGCATATGAATTCTTCATTAGTTGGATAATAGTTGACAAAATCACTACACTAGAGCAGGGAATATAAAATACTTCAATGAAAGGTTCCCTAAAATTCCTGTGGTCTGGGTTTTATTGAAATTTCATGGCTGTTGATACTTTTTACAAACATAAAGTATAAGTACACTTTTCCTGCAATAAGTAAAATCTATTACAATGCTCTTAGTATTTTACTGAGACCATTTCAGAGGAAGGGTCATGATCCTTAGTTATACAAAGTGTGGACTTCAGAACCAACAAGAAAAGCTCATTGTTTCCTCAAAAGAATTTCTTAGTATTAGTTTGAATCAGTAAATCAGATAATGAAAGGCCTATAAATTTAATTTAAAAGAATTGTATTTAAAAATGCTTGGAAACCCTCTCTAGTTTTTTCATAATGGAAAAGCTAAATGTTTTGTTTTGAAAGTGTCAGAATGTTTTTTAACTCAAGTGTAGTAATTTATTTTGATGTCTATAAAGCTACTTTCAATGTTCATTTAAAAAATGGGGTTTTGGGGGGAGGGGGTTAGGGTTTTTTTTTAATGGTTTCTGTCATTTAGAAGCCATCCTGTATGGAAAATAAACTCTTAATCCTAGCAAACCAGGTAGGTCATTATGCTATAGAAATACTGTGAATACTTCCAAAGCAGAATATAAAAAAAGGACAAGCCTTTCAAATTGTACATCTTTATCTTTCTATATTTATTTTATGTGAGTTTATGGCATAAGTGTAGCTCCTTATAAAATACAGCAGAATACTTCTTTATTGATAATATTTCACACATGTACAAGTTAAAGAGAGCAATTTCAGAGTACTCCTATATCACTTAATTAAATTTCTTTTTAGTGAATAAATACAGTAAAATGCAATTTCTAGCAATGCCAAGGTGATCACAGATGTGGAGGTAAAGGGAAAGGTGTAGCAGAAAAGAATGGTGAGGTAAATTAGGCACAAATGACTTCTGAGTGTGGTGTTGTTGAAATTCTTGGGCTACATACTGTCCAAATAGGACAGTAGAAAAAAAAAACAGCAGTAAAGCTTGAGATGAAAGCATGATGAAATTTTTAGGTACTATTTTGTATTTAAGTTTTCCCTATTTTTTAAAATCTTGTTATGTCATCCAAAGAAATCCTTGTTACAGGATTTATACTGGAAAACTTCAGTGTTATGAGAGTGCTGACTGGTAGATTACTGGTAGGGTTTCCTGGAATGTCCAGTCTAAATAATTATTCAATGATTATACTAGCTGCATTTCAAATATTATTTTATCTGGAACTTGAAAATAGGATAATGAAGTTACTTTGTCCTAAATCCTTGATTTAGCATAATTCAAGTCCACTAAGCTTTCATGACTTTTAAAACCAAGTTTTATAGTGCAACTATAATGTGGTTACAAAATGAAGGTGTCATTGGTCTAAGTCAATGTTGGGAGTGGAGATATTAGTCTGGTTACATTTTGAGATATAAGTCTATTCACTTTTGCATTAACAACTTTTTTGTTTGGTTTCTTGTCTTTGGTATATGTGCATATGATTTGTTACAGTATTTGAAAGTATATTATGTATAACTTGCGACAGAAATGAAAGACTTCACACTGATTCAATATGAAAAACACACAGAATTTAGAATCTTCCCTGGGGTCCTGTCCTATTCCCATTCAGATTGACAGATACTTTCCTGTTTTTCTCTGTTAAAATAGGCTCAGGGTCACAATAAAAATTTGAGAGTACTAAAGGGTTTTTTTCTTCTCCTTAAAATTACCTCCACAGCACCTTAAAATGTCCTTGATGTTTAAGTGATTCTTCTGTGCAGATGAGAATTGCTGCTCCTAATAGGTGATAGTTTGATAAAGAAGAGCAAGTTGCCATTCAGTTATAGCACACCAAATACAGGCAGACTTCTGTTTCTATTTTTAAGAAATACTCCATAGATGTTAAAAGACAGGAGACAAGTCAAGGAATGAGAAGGAATGAAATACAAAGAAAAATATAAACAACCCTTGGAATCTAATATCAGGGTCCCAGATGTCACACACTGATGACTATTTTATGGCCTAAATAATAAAACAATTTTTTCTCCCACCTGGGTCATATAGTGAGCAATATATATAAGACTTGTTATTATATCTGTTTGTTGAATTCTTCTCTGTTTTTTCCTCTCTTCGTTCTACTTCATGGTAATTTAAGCCCCAGGGATGCTTTGAGTATCCTGTGGAAATACTGTCCCCAGCTACCATTAGAGAAAAGCAAATTTAACACTCAGCATTCCAAAGATTAACCTAAATGAAGCACAGACCAGGTGGTTGTCAAGTTAGTTGATTCATTCAAAAATTTCCTCATGCAAAACAAATTATCAGACCTGAAAATGATGAGTAGTAGCAAGACTTAAATGTCCTTTGGTCTTTCATGAAGGTGTAGATTAGAAAAAAAAATAAAATATTTTACCTATTGAAAGTCTTCTTGTACCTGGCGTTCTGCTGCCTGGAAGTAGCAATTCTCTGTGAAGTGGCTCACTGTGAACCTGAAAATGAGAGGGTATATTGAGCTTGTGTGGAGAGGGTGGGGGGATACAGGGATTGCTTCTACGAGAAGCTGCTCGAAGCTTGCCCTGTGGTCAGTAGACTCAATTCCCCCCTGGGGGAAAACTGGTCGGAAGCAACAGTAGCCAGAGAGGAGTGAAAAAATGTGAGAGAAACAACTTTGCAGACATCAGGGTCAGTGCAGATGAAAGGGGAGGAGATGGTCCCAGGCATTGGAGCAGGGATTCACCTACATTTTGTGGTGAAGAGTTGTGAGGAGTCCTTCCCCTGAGGAGGAAGGAATGGCAGACACAGCACGTGTTGAACTGACCACAGCTCCCACTCCCTCTCTCCCTGTGCCACTGGGGGTGAAGGAGGCAGAGAAAGCTAGGGGTAAAGTTAAGCCCGAGAAGGTGTTTTACGATTTGGTTTTATTTCTCATTATCCTATTCTGGTTTGATTGGTAATAAATTAAACTAATTTCCTTGACTCAAGTCTATTTTGCCCATGAGAGTATCTGGTGAGTGATCTCTCCCTGTCCTTATCTTGACCCACAAGCTGTTCACTGTATTTTCTCTCCCCGTCCAGCTGAGGAAGGGAGTGATAGAGCAGCTTTGGTGGCATCTGTCAGCCTGCCACAGCGGGTAAGTCAAGTCCTTCTGATCATGCCTTGAATCATTGTAGGGCGTTTTCTGCACTCATCAAAGTCAGGGGTAAAGTCAAAGCACAGCATGCCCAGCATTGTTATCCCTAACGTACAGTTTAGGGAAGAGCAACAGGGGACATAAGGACAAGTTAGCTGGGACAAGAAATAAATTATGTTTATAACTGTGAAGAAACTGTAGAAAATTCTGTATCTCTTCTCTACTGAGCAAAGAAAGTAAAGTGATGGTGCTGCAAGTCCCCTCATTGCGAGGTTTTTTTATGTGGCATGTCTGGTTCACTTCATTTTAAAGTTATCAAAGGGATGAAGCTACAACTGGTAGGGAAGACTTTCCTCAGGGCTTGATAAATCCATCCTCAAGCTAATTCTTGCAGCTTGGTGGAAAGCATATTGCCATTTGTGAGACTTTCAGACTCACTTGCAGGCTCTTCTGGATTTGTCAGTCCACAGCACTCTGCCTCTTGGGAAACAGTGGACCCAGTTAATGTGTACTGTATTTGTCAGCTGAGCAGTCTTCATTTTTCACACTAATCAAGTTTGATTTACTTTGAATTCAAGCAAAGCAAAAGATTTGCAGCCTTGATTGCCAAATTTGGAAAAATCTGTAACACAAAGAAGTAAAGTAATCACTGTGGCCTTAACATATTTCCTGAGGTGAAATGGTTTCTTTTATGTTGCTTAGGACTGTTGAAGCAAATCTTGGCCTTAGACCAAGGGACCATTACTGCTAGCAGACACCCCTTTGCGAGGCGCTAGACCTCACAGTGGGAGCCTGAAGCCTCTTGTGCAAGGGAGGTACTCACCTTGTCCCAGGCTGCTCTGAGCAGCAGGCATAGGAAGCATTTTCTATCAGTTTACAAGGGATGAGAGTTCCCCTGCCTCCACCTTTTGGCACTTGTAACCTGTCTTGTGTTGCTTATCAGAGGATGCACGACCTTTCCCTTTCACGGACTTCTCTCAGATTATTACCGTGCCTTGTTAGTCCATTTCTCAGGCTTCAGTGGCTTCCCTCTTCTCAGCTTTTCAAGACTGCTATCAATCTTCTAAAATCAATAAGAGGATCGATTGTACAACTGTTCTCTTAATTTTACAGTCTGTACCACATCCATAGCTTTCCATAGAAATCGTGCAGCGTATGAATAATCCAGGCATCAAATTTGTCCTTAACTGTACATTTAAACTCCATAACATTTGTTAGTTTCATACCTGTATACATTTATATGAAACATTGATTTTTCTAATGTAAGGGGCCAGTTTCCAATGCCGTTACTCACTTTGCCTTGTCTTTTAATGGTGAGAGCTAACACAGTAGGTCTGTTCAGAGTTCTGAGTAACATGCCAGAATTTAGTTTAAAAAAAATAGTCTATATAGATGTGAGAAAATCATCAACTTTCAGTTTTTATAAGTGATAATATATAATGAAAACTCCTTGTGAATGCCTGGAGTGCAGCAGTTTCAAGTACAGCTCAGGGAGTCAGGGTAACAACTCACCTGGTGTCTGAGGATCAAAATACCCAAATTAATATTCTTCTTTAAGCTGACCCTTTCACACTGAGAGACTCCTTTAGCAGTTAATTATGTTATGCATTTTCTTTCTGTTCATATTTGAAATATATTCTGGAATGGAGGATAGATTGTGACCCATATGTGCTTTATTTTTACATTTCATAGAGGTGTATTAAACCCATTCCTGAAGTTCGTGAAGCATTGAGGTATTTTGCTGGTTTGGGCCTATTGCTAAATGCCAGGTAGCTTAGAAAGGCAGAAATTAAGAAAGGAGTTTGTCCAAATGCTAGAGAAAATAATACACACTAATGCATCTAATGAAATTATGGGTCGTAACCTGTGTGCATTTGTGGATAATAATTATTTTTTTCTTTAAAAAATACAAAACTCAGTTAAAATTTCTGCTTGTTGGAGATTCAAAAGTAATATTACATGGAATTGAATTTACATTTTACAGTTGCTCTTAGAGTTAATTTTAAAAATATAACTGAGTAAACAAAACTTCATTTGTTAAAAAAAAAAGACGGATTAGACTATTTTCTGATAATGAATGTCAGCAAAGCATAGCCTGATTCTTTGTGATAGGGATAAATATATTTGCACTAATGTGCTTAAAAGGCAACTATTAGTTTTTAATGAATGTAAGAGATTTACTTTTTTAGCAGAGCTACTAAAATAATAATCATACATAAAGGAGTACTTCACACAAGCTCAGGAAATTATATTCGGAGATTTAGCTAGGGAATTTGGTTCTGGTTTGAAAGATAACGTTCATTTCTACATATAAAAAATTGTTTAGCTCATTAGCATACATTTATTCTGCAGACACTGAAAAGCTTTAATGCTCCCCCCAAATTACTTAGATGCAACTTAGTTTTATGAGTTATCAAGCACTAAAGATATAAATAGCCTTATTATTCTCTGGTAGCGGTTGCAGTACTGTTCCAGAACACCACTATTGCACAACAGGAGGCATTTTATACGGTGGCTTGTTCCTCACATTAGTGTACCAGATAAGCTTGATTCTGAGATAATATACTGGCTGAAAGCGGACGTATGATTTTAAGGCATTTGGTGAAGTGCAGACTCTCACATTAAAGTATTAAAATGTGTCTAATGGGCAGACACTATGTTTTTTTAAATGAGACTTTTGTTTAATAATCTAGTGCAGCAACAGTGGAAGATCAGTGACATAATTTTATCGACTAAGAAAAGTGGTCAGACCAAAATGTTCTGCCTTCATGTTGGGTACAACTTTCACTTCCTCACATCTACAAAGAGATGAGTATGTATATGTAAGTAAAATATAGTGCCATTGGTGATGGAAAAGAGTGGAGCTGAAGTTATGAAAAACTTTTTGAGGAAGGAGACATTTGGACTGTTTCCTGTAGGAACTCAGCTGGTGTCACCAACAGGTGTCAACAGTAGCAGTCAATATGGCTACACATGCATTTTGCACTTTGGGAATTTCTCATAATTGAAATCAGTCTCTCTCTGTTCTCCAAAGAAGCTCGTGACAAACTGTATAGGCTATTGCATAATATCAGATAGCAGGGGTAAATGTCAGTGCATCATCTTCAGCATGGATTATTATTGTCGCCACAAAGAACTCTTTGCTCTCTGCAAAGCACTGATCTCTTCTCTGTGGTGACCAGTGACTGGACCCAAACAAATGGCCTTAAGTTCTACCAGGCAGGTTTAGGCTGACTATTCCAAAAAGATTCTGCACCCAGATGTTCATTGAGCACTGGAACAGGCTTCCCAGGGAAGTGGTCACAGCACCAAGCCTGACAGAGCTCAGGAAGCATTAGGGCAATGTTCTCAGGCACATGGTGTGAATGTTGTTGCTGTCCTGTGCAGGGCCAGGAGTTGGGCTTTGATGATTCTTATGGGTCCCTTTCAACTCAGAATATTCTGTGAAATTCATAAGCTTGGCTGAATTAGACACTAAGAAATCCACTGTTAACTTTGGTTTAGCTCTCCTTGTCTGTTGCTTGAAACTTTATATTAATCAGGGTGAGTGTATCAGAGAAAAAAAGTAGAAACTAGGGAAACAGTGTTAAAAATAATTGCCATGCTCTAGCAAGTTGATTTAAGGGAACTTGGTGGCAACTTTATAGTTGAGAAATTTATGCTAAAAGTGATATTTTTTTGTCTTTACTTAATATGATAGAAAAACCAAAATCAACCTGGTACTAGAAAAATATGTTCTAAAGAGCTGCTAGCTGTTAATACCCAAACTATACTAAGTGATAATACTCTTATGCCAGACTGATAAGCACCTGTACAAAAGATACAGATTGTCAGCTAAATTAGTCTGGTAATCCTGATAAGTCCGTAGTGAGGTCTGTAACATCTGCTAGGGGCAAAAATGTATTCTGTGAGACTTGCCTGCCATCTATATTTTCAGTCTATGCATGTCAATCAAATTATTTTGGGAACAACTTTAGCTTCTGAGATAGAGAAAATGGCCTTGAAAAATTCCTTCGAATCCATGTCCCTATATTTAACTTTTGGCGGAGTAAAAGATGATTCTTCCAAGATTGTGGCTTTGAAGCTGACTGGGGCTTTCACGGTGGTCCTAGATTGGACATGAAATTTAAAAAGTGTTTAATCTAATGCATCTTTTTTTTTTTTTTTTTACTCTTTCCCTCTAAAGAAAGAAAATATTTGAAAGTAATTGTGATTGTATATAAGCAACAATAAAGGAGTTGTCAAAAATGGCTGTGTTTGTAGTGTAGCAGCCACTTTGGATTATATTCTTTAATCTTTATCATGTAGCTAAAACGCATTCCTAAAGCTGCTCTAAAATGGTTTGCATAGTCCGGCTCAGTGATGTCACATCGGAATACAAAGGTGATTTTTCAATTCAAGATGGGTTACAAATGGGTTATACTTAGACACAAACTGTATTTGTATTGAATTTTTGCATGGCTTTATAAATAGAAATAAGAGCATTACATATAAAACTAATGAACTCTCAGTGTGTGGTCAGGTGGTCAGAATACAAGTGATTATATACCTACATGAGAAATTCCGGAACAGGGAAAAATTATTTCTTTTGGTGGACACATATTTTATCCTCAGTACCTTGCTCTGTTAGAAGAACATACATTAAATCTTGTTAAAGTATGTATGAGGTAGTTGATTTGTATGAGGCATCAAATGAATCTCTCAGAGACCTGACTGTTGATAAGGTACGGCAACCAAGACGTTGGCAACTCTCTACTCACAAACTTCTTTGCAATCAATACTGTATTAACCATTTAGTTTCTGCTAATTTAAAACAGATATTCTTTCAGGGACTGCATCCAGCACAGTGAAATGTGATGTAGCATCAGCATTATTGTTGAATTGGGAATCGGAAGTAAAACCAGGAAATTTTAATTTGGCCTCCTAGAGCAAGTGTGGCATTTCTCTACCTGAGTACAATTTATGCATGGTAAACTGAACATTTTTTTGAGACCCTTTCCCTGGGACACACCTTTTCTCAGACAAAAGACTAAAGGCCAGAGAGAGAGATCATTCCAATAGCAGCACATGACCACTGCAGTCCTGGCTGAATCCTGCCAAATAGGTTGTGACAGGAAACAAGCATAATAGAGAGAGGCTGTTTCAATTTTTTTGTACAGTCTTTCACTTGCTTGTCCCAGACATTTGGTTTGTGGGAGTTTGGGGCTTTTATTTTTTTCACATGAGCACGAACCAAAAATGCACCTAAATGAAAGAGTTGAAGAAACAATGGTGAGCATGAAAGAGTGGGGGGGGGGGGGGGGAAGAAACGGAGAGG